>VXBP01010759.1:320740-348454 GCA_013400115.1 Rhinopomastus cyanomelas
CTGCAGATTTTTAGACATGGTAATTTATGGGGAGCTTCTTTCATATTTTACAGCGGCGCTACATGCTGCTTTAAATAGTCCTGACCAAAAAGGAATAATTAGCACAACCTTCTATTGTACTGTGTTTCATTATATGTTCAGAACAAGCTAAGCCATCAGCAGCTTCTCTGTCTGCCTCTAGAGTTGAAACGCTGTGCTGCCATTCAGTGGGACCAGGACAGGCTGGAGAGCTGGGCAGGGGGAAATTTAATGAACTATAGCAAGGGTAAGTGTAGAGACATGCATCTGGGCAAGAAGAACCCCCAGTATAGGCTGGGGACTGACTTGTTGGAGAGCAGTGTAGGAGAAAGGGACCTGGTGGTCCTGGTGAACAGCAGGATGACCAGGAGCCAGCAGTGTGCTTTAGTGGCCGAGAGGACCTACAGCATTCTGGGGTGGATCAGAAGGGGAGTGGTTATCAGAGCAAGAGAGGTTCTTCTGCCCGTCTACTCTGCCCTGGTGAGACCACATCTAGAGTACTGCGACCACCTCAGTTCAAGAGGGACGTGGAGCTGCTGGAGGTAGTCCAGCTTAGGGCAATGAGGATGATGAAGTGGAGCACCTCCCTTATGAGGAGAGGCTGAGGGAGCTGGTCTCTTTAGCTTGGAAAAGAGGAGACTGGGGGGTGACCTCATTAATGTCTATAAATATGTGTCTCTTGGGTCCCTTCCAACCCCTAACATCCTATGATCCTATGAACGGTGGGTGTCAGGAGGATGGAGCCAGGCTCTTTTCAATGTCATCTACTGATAGCACGAGAGGCAATGGATGTGAGCTGGAACGGAGGAGGTTTCACATCAATATGAGAAGGAACTTCTTCCCAGTGAGTGTCAAGGAGCACTGGAAAAGGCTTCCCAGGGGGGTTGTGGAGTCTCCTTCTCTGGAGATGTTTAAAACCCGCCTGGATGTGTTCCTGTGTGACTTGGTCTAGGGGATGCTGCTGTGTCAGGGGGATTGGACTACATCATCTTTTGAGATCCCCTCCAGTCCTTAATGATTCTATGAAACAGAGGCCTTATTTTGACCTGCACTTCAGATGATTTGTTTTTCCCACAAATGAACTTTATTTCTACACAATTGTGTCTTGATGGTGTTGTTCTCTAATGAGAAGAAACTTTACAGAATCACAGAACATTAGTAGTTGGAAGGGACCTCCAAAGATCATCCAGTCCAATCCCCTTGCCAGAGCAGGATCACCTAGATCAAGTCACACAGGAACATGTCCAGGTAGGTTTTAAATGTCCCCAACTTCCCTGGCTATTGCAATGTGGCCCTCCTGTGTGTGTGCGTTATGGGTCAGTCTTCAATCACACCTTCCTTAGGACCTCTTTCTATTCGGGTAGAAAGAAAGAACAAGTTGCCCAGTTGTAGATGCCTTCTTGCTGGAAGTATTCAGTCAGGTTGGACAGGGCCTTGGGCAACCTGGTCTCAAAAGAGATGTCCCTGCCTGTGGCATTGGTGGGGGTTAAATCTAGGTTATCTCCAAGGTCCCTTGCAGCTGAAGCCATTGTATGATTCTGTGACAAGGTGGATACTGCTGGGTTTTTATTAATGACCACATGTACTGTGATGGAAAAACTACAAATGATTCCATCTATTTCTCTGTGATGTTTCTGAATGCTGTGTCTGAATGCCTCGTAGATGCTAGTCTTATGTTTGAGTTAGCCTGAGGGGTAAAGTCACCGGAAAGTTTCTGACAGGACCGGAGCGTGAGGCCTGAAGCTGCACCAGAGGAGGTTTAGTTTGGATGTTAGGAAGCCTTTTCTCATGGAAAGGGTGATCAGAGGCTTGTACGGATTGCCCAGAGCTGTGGTGGAGTCCCCATCCCTGGATGTGTTTAAGGACAGACTGGATGTGGCACTTGGTGTCATGCTCTAGGTTGTGGTGACATTAGGTCATAGGCTGGACTAGATGATCTTAGAGGTCTTTTGCAACCTCAATTCTGTGATTTTACAGGTTGCAAGTTGAGATCAGAGGTTAAGTCCAGATGGGCTCACCAGTTCTTTGCTACTCATCCAACCAATCATAGAATCATAGAACAGTTTTGGATGGAAGAGACCTTCAAGATCGTCAAGTCCAACCATTTCCTAGCCTTGTCACCACCACTAAACTCTGTCCCCCAAAGCAACATCTACCCTTGTCTTCAACACCTCCAGGGATGGTGATTCAACCCCCCCACTGAGTAGGCTGTTCCAATGCCTGACAAGCCTTTCAGTAAAATTCTTCCCAACATCCAACTTGAACCTGCTCGTGTGCAGCTCATTTCACCTTGTCCTATCACTGGCCACTAGGGATAACAGACCAACCTCCAGCTCTCTACCTCCTTTCAAGCAGTTGTAGAGAGCAATAAGGTCTGCCCTCAAACTCCCCAGATTCATCAGCTGTTCCTCATACAACACATGTTCCAAATCCTTGAGTAGCTTGGTAGCTCCTTCTGCAACAGATATGCAACCTCACCTATTTGTAGAAGTGAAATCATAGGTTTGCCTTCTGTTGAGTCGTTGGCTGTGTTACAGGGCTCTCAAGATCTCTCTTGAAAGTCTCCTGAATGTTTTAATTTCAAAAAGCTGATCTGGCACAATGGACATGCCTTGCCTACCTCCTTTGACCAGCTATTTCAAGGCAGCTCGGAGTGACAGTGGCCCTTCTCTAGTGGGACAGATTTTTTTCCCCCCACTGTAAATGCTCAGCTTGCAGACACCAGCCAAGCTCAGAGGTGTTTCTGGAAACAAAAAAGGTACCAGTGGAGTTAATGGCATGGTGGACAGAGGCACAGATAAAGCAGTGGTGGAAAAAGCAGCCAGAAAATAATTTATTGCAGGATAGCTGCAGGAGATAAAGTGATAAAATGTGAAGAAGCAGCAAGGAAGCACCTTAGATTGCCTTTGTGAAGGAAGGCTAAGCATACAGTGATGCTGGTGAAATGTGGTGAAACATATAGTCTGAGAAACAGGACAGGAATCTGGGTGGATGTGAGGTTAGTTGGAGATCTTTTGAGGAGGAAGACCAAAAAAAGCAGAGGTAGGTGGCTATAACATACAGATGAGTGGTAGCTCTGAAAGCTTTGTGTAGCTTGTGTAAGCAATACGGAGAGTCTGTGTAGATGTGCAGGGGAGACACTGGAGAAGACTTGATAATATTTGCTATTTAGTGGCAGGAACATAGAATTGTTTAAGTTGGAAAAGACTTTTAAGATCACCAACCGTTAACACAACGATCCGAAGCCCACTGCTTCACCTTGTCCCCAAGCTCCAGATCGACATGACTTTTAAATGTGTCCAGGGATGTTGATTCAACCTCCTCCCTGGGCAGCCTGTCCCAAAGCCTGATGACCCTTTCAATTAACATGTTTTTCCTAATGTCTAACATAAACTTCCCATGGCACAACTTGAAGCCCTTTCCTCTTGTCCTATCACTCATTGCTTGTAAGAAGAGACCAACACCCACCTTTTTACAACCTCCTTTTGGGTGGCTGTAGACAGCAATAAGGTCTCCCCTCAGCCTCCTTTCCTTCAGACTAAACAGATCCACTCCCTCAGCTGCTTCTCACAAGGTTTGTTCTCCAGACCCTTCTCCAACCTTGTGGCCAGTAACATATTTGTTGGGGTTTGTTTATGGTACTCCGCTCATCAGGCTTACAGGTAAACCCTGCATGGGTGCAACTAAAGCACAAACTTTGAGAGTCTCCTGGGTTATGAAATGAAGTTGCCATCTGCCATCCTGCACCTTTATCTGACTCTCATTTAGCCCAGTCTTATCTCAGTCTGAACTGACAAGCTGTGTCTCCACTAAAGTGGAGGAAGATGGCTCCTTCAGGTTCTTCAGACTCCTGACCTCACTAGCTAGTGAGCTCTGTGGTATTTATGCTCCTAGTTTTTCCCTTAGAAGTTCACTTGAGAGGGACAAAAAGGATTTGAAGTTGGTCTAATCCCTGTGGCAGGAAATAGTCTACTGAAGGTGGAGCCAAAACTGCCTCAGATTTCAGAGAAGCATCAATGACACCAAGTCCTAAGCTGAAGGTCTCCAGAGTGGCCCAGGGACCCTTTGTAGCATTGCTGATGTAGCAGGGCAGAAAGATGCTGAGGCGACAGCGATGACGGTGCCAGATGGAGACTCAGCTCGAAGGAGGAAGAGAAGGAATACTTTGATCACGCTCCCTGGAGTGAAACCAGGATAAGAAATCTCTCACTTTGACTGGCACAGGTAGTGCAGGAGAAACGCTCAGATTCAGTCTCTGCTCTTGCCTTCTCTTGGAGGTTGCTTCAATAACTTTAAGACTAAGAATGGTGTTACGGGGTGTGCTCTGTCCTCACCACTCTTATTGTGTGTGACTGCTTTCCTGCCCGTAGCCCGACGCTCCAAGAGGGTTTCCTACTTCCTCCAAGGAAGCAGTCAGCAGCAGCTGAGCTGTTGAAAGCAGCCCTGTGACATTTGTGTGGTACCATGACCTTGTTATGCTTTCAAGTGACACAGCCAAGTCATGCCTCCTCTCAGTGACGAGTACAGTTCTGAGAATTTCCTTTTCAAAGGCATCTCCATCCCATTCCACTGATTTCAGAGTGTTGTCTATCTCAAGGCCCTGTGCTTTATACATGTGCTGAATGCTTTTCTTTACTGAGCATCCCGTGAGCTAAGGATTTTATAGGCCGCTCTGTTGTCCATCTTCGGTTACATCCAAGCTCCTCTCAAGCCCCGGTCCTGTTATCTTGTGTTGAGCACAATGCCTCTTACTGTTAAATGAGTTGCTTTTTTTTTCTCATAGCAAAGTTTGCATTAAAAGAACAAGGCAGTGGTGGTTGAGATGAGAGGAAGGTCTATTGTTTGAAGCCTGGGAAATCTGAGTAAGGTCGAGCACCGTGGCGACGCCTATAACCTGTGGAAGCACTTTTGCCGATAGTTTACCGCCGGTGTCTATGGAAACAAATCCCGTTCAGTGTGATAGATGAAGGCATAACCCTCTGTAGCACAGGAATCAATGGAACCATTCATCTAACAGATGACTGCTCGGGCTCGTGTAGTCTGCCGCTCGAACGTAATTGGCATCTATGTAATAAAGTACTGAACACCAAGGGCACTGTTTTAGATGTTTATGAGTCATCACATAGTTTATTGCAGAAGACTTGACGTACGACGGTGCAAAGCAGAGCAGCCTAACTAGCACTTGAGTTAGCATCACCGTGTGTTAAATACTGTGTTTAAAAAACACAAAGACTTCAAGAACTGTGTGTATCTGACGCACCATCGAAATCATTATTGGAGGTCCGGTGGGTATAACCGAGCGCGAAACTGGCAAGTCAGTGTTTCTACGTGAAATTCTGAATTAATTCAGGAATCCTGGAAGAGACAGAGGCACAATATGGGGTTTGGGGTGCAACACTGCTGACAGGCAGAGCTGCACTTGTACCGTGTGAGCTCTTCAGAAGGGAGCCTGTCTTTCCCTATATGCCTGGTGTTTAGCACAGCTGAGAGTCCTTATCTCAGCTGAAGGCCTCTCCAGATGCTACTGTAAAGGAAATAATATATTTGTCAGCTGCATGTCTTAAGCATGTTAATAAATCCCCTGTTCTTAAGGACCTACTTGCTTGGCATTTGAAAAGACTCAAAGCCTCTCGACGATGTTATCTTGGGCTCTGTTTGTTTAGAGATTTATGGTAAAATAAATCTTCCCGAGCTCTCTAACACCACACTTGTGTTATTTCCAGCATTCAGAAAGCAAGTTTAAAGCTAGCTCTGGTCTGATAATATATTGCAGTCTGCAGTGCATGCAAGTCAACAATAAGTGCTCGTGGTCATCCGGGATGACCATGAGCCAGCAATGGGCCCTTTGGCCAATGGCATCATGTGGTGGATTAGAAGTGGGGAGGTTAGTACAGAGAAAGAGGTTCTCCTCTCCCTCTGCTCTGCCCTGGTGAGGGTAATGGAGCACTGCAACAGGCTGTAGAGGGGGGTTGTGGAGTCTCCTTCTCTTTAAAACCTGCCTGGAATATGTTCCTGTGCCACTTGAGACTCTGATGTAGGTGATCCTGCTGTGGCAGGGGGTCGGATTAGATGATGTTTTTGAGGTCCCTTCCAATCCCTAACATTCTGCGATTCTGTGAAATCTTGTGTTTGCTCTCTGAGATGCTTCTCACAACTACAGGGAGGTATTGTGGAACACTGCACTACTAGAACTCTCATCTTGTTTCAGCTACACCCATTTGACCATCTCTCTTATGATCTAGTTTAAGTCACACTCCATTAAACGGATTTTTGAGTAAAATGAACGAAAGCCATTAAGCACAACTCCTTTTGCAACAGAGAGTGAGCTCTCTTGAAAACAGAAATCTGTTTTCTATATCTAGTCTGTCTGTTTTGCTGAGTAAAATTGCTCAGCACAGCCATCTCGCTCCACACCATTCAGCACCTTGCAGGAGTGTTCCATTTCTCTTCCTTATTAATGCTTTTGATTCTGCCTCAGCAAAGAGCAAGCAAACGGCGCTCTGCCTTTTGAATGTTGCATTAGCTATGACAGTACTTCCTCTCCCCTTGTGAAGGTGACTTAACCACACCAAGCAACTTCATCATTAGAACTGTGGTACATGCAGAAGATCTGTAATTCACAGGATGCTAATATATTCTCATCATTTTTTCCATTTTGGGGTGAGGACACAGGCTGGAATAGAAGGACTCAGTCCACTAATGCCTGGCTACAAGACTGGTGTTCAAGGCAGGGCTTTGGGTTCTTTCATAATAACTGGTTTTATCAGGTGTCAGACCTTGCAGATGCAGTGGGGGGGGGTTTAACTCAGAGGGGGAAAAGGGTTCTGGGGCAGGAGTTGGCAGGACTCATTCAGAGGACTTTAAACTAGATTTGAGGCTGGGTTGGGATAGTTGATGGGCGAGCACCAGTGGGACAGAGCTCTGGTCTTAATGAAAACCAGGTGGTCTCTCTCTTCAGTTTCCTCATAAAAACTCTGTCCTTGAGTGATATTTCATTGAATTATAGAATCACTAGGGATTGGAAGGGACCTCGAGAGATCATCTAGTCCAATTCCCCCACCACAGCAGGACCACCCAGACCAAGTCACACAGGAACACATCCAGGCAGGTTTTAAACATCTCCAGTGAAGGAGACTCTGCAACCCCACTGAGCAGCCCATTCCAGCGCTCCGTCACCCTCACTGGGAAGAAGTTCCTTCTCCTATTGGTGTGGAACCTCCTATGTTCCAGCTCACACCCATTGCCCCTCGTCCTATCACTAGATGACACTGAGCAGAGCCTGGCTCCATCCTCTTGACACCCACCCTTCAAATATTTATAGACATTAATGAGGTCACCCCTCAGTCTCCTCTTCTCCAAGCTAAAGACACCCAGCTTCCTCAGCCTTTCCTCATAAGGGAGGTACTCCATGTCCTTCATCATCACACTGCTGGCTCATGGTCATCCTGCTGTCCACCAGGACCCCCAGGTCCCTTTCTCCTGCACTGCTCTCCAACAGCTCAGTCCCCAGCCTATACTGGTACCTGGGGTTCTTGCCCAGATGCCAGACTCTACACTTACCCTTGTTATACTTCATCACATTTCTCTTCTGTAAATCATATGTTGTTTTGTTGTCCTCTAACATTTCTGTATTATGGGTTGTTCTGGGTGTGTGTGGGGGTGTGACAGAGGGGGACTGAGAAATTCTTGTGCAACTTGGTCTGGGTGAGCCTGCTGTGGCAGGGGGATTGAACTAGATGACCTTTTGAGGTCCCTTCCAATCCCTAATGATTCTGTGATTCTCTGATACCAGGATTGCCTTCATTCCTAACAGTAGCTCTCTAGCATGAGATTTTGGACAGTGGAGCCAGTTTTTCAAAGGGAGGGAATGTTCATGCAGAATTCTGACAATTAGGACGGACTTTTACTTAGGAGGTTAATACGGTTCTTGCCCTCTGAGATGTGCCCTGATTAGAAGTGCTATTGCAGTGCTAAAGGTGTAGAAATAGGGGAAAATAACATGATTTTTAAAAGCAAATTATCAGCCAACCATGGAACATGTTGCTAAAGCCTTCAGAATTGAAGCTCTGCTAAAGCTGGTGTCAAGCAGAAGAAGAATGTGGTGGAGCTGCAGGAAAGCAGGTGGGGACAGATTCCCTGTGGTCTCTTGCACAGCAGTTATACTCACGCTAGTCTACAAAGAGCCTTGGGAGCAGTAAAAGGGAAGTCAAACACGCTGTTTAGATATTGGAAAAAGATGATCCATTTAAACTGCTTCTGGCTGATTAAAGTCTGCCAGGATATCTAGACTTCAAGTAGAGCATGAGGAAATTCTAGAGAAAGTTCCAGCACACAAAGTCAAGCTGGGGCTGGCTCATTAGTACAGTCTGGATCATCGCTGTGCTGTGATGAAACCCCATCTGAAGTTCCTCAGAGACCTAAACACCAAGTCAAGACTTCAATTTAGATTCACACGAGGCTGGCTGGGTAAGGTTTACAGTTCTTTATAGATGAACTTTTGTTGTCCATCATTATAGATGATCTTTATCATTAGGGATTGGAAGGGACCTTGAAAGATCTATGATTCCATGATTTTATGATCTTTCGAGGTCCCTTCCAATCCCTAATGATTCTGTGATTCTCTCAGCTAGTGTTCACCACAGTGCACAGGTGAGGGATGGACTGTGGGACAAATCTGATGAGGTGGTGTGAAGATGCAGTGTTATCCCGTAATGAGGATCGTGCTCTAGTGGCTTGTACTAGTATGAGGACTAATGTCCCTTCCTTCTCCTGGTAGTGTGACTGTTGGTGATTAACAACCAATTAGCATCACTATCCATCACAATTAGTTCAGTCACAGGCTTTACTTGGGGTTTCTAGCTGTTGAAAATTGGCTGAAAATTCCTGGTGCGGAGGAGTTGCCAAAAATGATCCAAAGGAAACTGCTGAAGAGCACCTGAGTGACAGTGACGGGTGATCTTTCCTTCAGATCTGTAATGTGGGGCTGGAAACTCCATCCGTTTAACCATCTTCAGCTTTTTATAGAGCTGAAACCCCCAGGCTATAGAAAATTCATGGGGAAATCTCACAGCAGAACTTCTCCTGGGAATTCCTAATTTTCTGTAGTGTGGAACCTATTCTGAAAATAGGTCATTTATAGCAACATATTCCTTTGGGGGCAAATCTAAAGTGAGAATACGCATGAAAAAAATGAAAACAAAGGAAAAAGAAAGTATTTTGATTTTCAGAAGAGATTCAGTATGGATTTGATCTCAAGATAATTTGGTTTATTTCAACCATTCTTATTAACTCAGAGCTGATTCATGCATTTGTAGAAGGAAAGTAGAGCTAGCAAAGTGGAGTTTGGAAGGTGAGATTTTGCTCAAGGAGCTCTGTATGAAGGAGATTCATCTACAAGTCAGAAGAGAGTCCTGACAACTTTCTTTAACACTTCAGGCTTTAAACAGAAATGAGTATCTACCACAGAACATTATGGATTGGAAGGGACCTCAAAAGATCATCTAGTCCAGTCCCCCTGACACAGCAGGATCACCTAGGCCAAGTCACACAGGAACACATCCAGATGGGTCTTAAACGTCTCCAGTGAAGGAGAGTCTGCAACCACCCTGGGCAGCCTGTCCCAGTGCTCCTTCACCCTCACTGCGAAGAAGTTCCTTCTGATATTTATGTGGAACCTCCTCTGTTCCAGCTCACACCCATTGTCCCTTGTCCTATCACTAGATGACACTGAGCAGAGCCTGGCTCCATCCTCCTGACACCCACCCTTCAAATATTTATAGACAGTAATGAGGTCACCCCTCAGTCTCCTCCAAGCTAAAGAGACCCAGCTCCCCTGCCATTAGTGGGGTCACCCCTCAGTCTCCTCTTCATTCTCTGACTTCTGCAGTTTAAAAAATAAACCCAAGAACGAAGATACTTCCCATCAGTAGTTGTTCACAACTGTTGTCCTTCAGTGATTTTAGAGCTGGTTTATTTATTTAATGATGCTACTTTCATGACTCCATATGTAGTGCAGGTTGTAACTGTGATAGTAACGTGATCATTAGCTAGTAAAGACATCTACAGCAAGAGCGAAAACACGCTGATACCTGCTGCAGTGTGCTTAGCTGTAGGAAAATAGGGCACCAAATCATCAGCCATTCAGCCAAGAAGCAGGTTTATGTATTAGTAAGTCACAAATTGCCCTTGCTTTTCTGCTCACCTTTTGCTTTCCCATCCTGGAAAGCTGCAATGAGTAACACACTTCACCTGGGGACTGGGAGAGTAAGGGCTCTGCAAAATGCACAGATTGCCTGGCAGGAAGGGACCGGCTGTATTTTTGAAGCAGCTGAAGTGTTCTCTGCGAGTTGGTGAGTGCTTGACGGAAATTACCGCTGCACGCTTCGTCTCTTCTAAGGGGATACGGAATTTTGTATGAGTGGATTCCGTGTCAATTCTTACTACACGTTTGGTTAAAAAATGTCAGCTAAACCTTTTTCCCTGGGGAAAATGATTCAGATATGGGCAGAGAGATGGCTTTGTTAGTATGCGACTTTTTGTTCTAACTCCTTGGACAACCTGCAATCTGATTTTTGCCTATTTTATTATTCTTTGAGTATTATATATTCACAGAATCACAGAACATTAGGGATTGGAAGGGACCTCAAATCATCACCCAGTCCGATCCCACCACCCACAGCAGGATCTCCCAGACCAAGTCACACAGGAACACATCCAGGTGGGTTTTAAACATTTCCAGAGAAGGAGACTGCACAACCCCCCTGAGCAGCCCCTTCCACTGCTCCGTCACCCTCACTGGGAAGAAGTTCCTTCTCCTATTGATGTGGAACCTCCTCTGTTCCAGCTCACACCCATTGCCCCCTGTCCTATCATTGGATGCTGCTAAGCAGAGCCTGGCTCCATCCTCCTGACACCCACCCTAAACTTATTTATAGACATTAATGTGGTCACCCCTCAGTCTCCTTTTCTCCAAGCTCAAGAGCCCCAGCTCCCTCAGCCTTTCCTCATCAGGGAGATGTTCCACTCCCTTCATCATCTTTGTGGTTCTGTGCCAGACTCATCTATATTTTATTATTATTTTGAAGAGATTGATACGTGACCTGACGGGTGTTACCCAAACCTGTGGCTGTGTCCCCTAAACAACCAGGGCAGAGGCACCAGCAGCACAGGACTGACCTGTGCAGCCTTTGTTGCTTCACTGCTGCTATTGTCACACCTCTGGTGTCGTGATGGAACAGGTCAGAGCGCAGTAGCAGAGGTGCAGTTGGGAAATGGCTTCAGCTCTGAGGAGAAATTAATGTTTGACCTTTTGTGTGTGTTTTTTGCACGAATGCAAACCAAGGTGTAACTGAAAGGAGCTCTCAGGCACTAGAAGCTGGTGTTTCACAGGCTTAGAGGGACTTTGTTTCTGGTTAGTGAAGAGTGCTCGCCACTAAGATTGACAGTTGCTAAGTCACAGGGCTACAAGTAGCCAGGATTAGGTTTGATTGAGTGCTTCCCTGTGATGCCATAAGTCAGGATAATGGAAAGGTGTTGGCCCTGCTTTCCTTGGTGACATTCTCTCTGCAGCACAAAGCTCCTTGTCGATGGGGCAACGACGTAGTTTCGCTGCTGTGTGCCTGAAGTAAGAGACTGTGTGTAGTGTCTGGCAGTCTCCTTCCTGCCAAGTGTAGCAGGTTTTGTGATTTTTTTGAATGGGGGATTTGTCCTTTTGACTGATTCTTTCCTCAGTGCGTAGCTTCTCTGGATCGCTTCTACCTCAGTGCAGCGCTAATCCTCACGCATTCAAATCTTTGCTTCTCTGGGAGAAGGATGACAAGGAGACCTTTTTCTTATTTACTTCTTCTGCAACTTGCAGTACCCTGGGCAAATCGGTCTCTGTGCCATTGTGCATCTTGCATCTGTGTCACACAGACCCAGCAAGTCTGCTCACAAACAGCTATCTCTACATGCAGCTGAGTTAGAATCATAGAATTGCTTGGGCTGGAGGACACCTTTAAGATCATAGAGTCCAACTGTTAACCCAGCTGCGCCAAGCCTGCTGCTGAACTCTGTCCCTGAGCTCCAGATCTACAGGTCTTTGAAACACGTCCAGGATGTTGATTCAACCCCTTCCCTGGGCAGCCTGTTCCAAGGCCTGATGACCCTTTCAATTAAGAAGTTTTTCCTAATGTCCAACCTAAACTTCCTCTGCTGCAACTTGAGGCCATTTCCTCTTGTTGTATCACTTCTTACTTGAGAAGAGACCAACCCCAGCAGGTCCTCACGTGGTTTGTTCTCTAGATCCTTCTCCGCCCTCATGGCCCTTCTTTGGACCTGCTCCAGCACCTCAGTGTCTTTCATGTATTAAAGCTTCCAAAACTGAACACAGTACTTGAGGTGTGGCCTCACTGGTACAGAGTACAGAGGGTCAGTCACATCCCTACTCCTGCTGGCCACGCTATTTTTAAACACAAGCCAGGATGCCATTGGCCTTCTTGGTCACCTGAAGACACTGCTGGTTCATATTTATCCAATTATCAATCATTATCCTCAGGTCTCTTTCTGTCAAGCAGCTTTGCAATGAGCTGTCAGCCTCAGCTCTGTGCCTGGGAAGATCACAGAAAATAGATCATCCTAGAAGATGGTGGATCACTGGAACAGGTTGCCTAGAGAGGGTGTGGAGACACCACATCCCTGGAGATGTTCAAGGTCAGGCCAGATGGGGCTCTGTGCCATCTGGTCTAGTGATTGACGTCCCTGCTTGTTGCAGAGGGGTTGACCTAGAGGAGCTCTGGAGGTCCCTTCCAACTCTATGATTTGATGACTCTAAACAGGAGTGACCCCAGTACTAAGCCCCGAGATCTCCTTGTACGCCCCCGAAGGCAGCAAAGCAATGTGAGGTGTATGCAAAAGACCTTTTCTGGCTTTCTGCAAATCCCACTGGCAGGTTCCTCAGTCTACTGTGGTCACTGCTCATGAGATTCATTCACAGCTGCCAAAGAGGAAGGGGGAATAAAATGTCATTTCTCATGACTTTTTGTTTTAGTAACTTGGTTGAGAGTTTACGAAAGTCTCGCCCAACTTAATTGTGACTCAAAGCTCAGTTCAAGAACACCTTTAATTGGTTTCTCTGGGACTTCAGAAGTATTTCTTGCAGTTAATTGTTGAAGGGGGGACAAATGCCGTAGGATTTTGTGGACATCGGATAGTTGTGTTCTGGCAAGCCTGCAGACATGAATAGTCCCATAGCTTGTGCCATTCTCTAACAGCTCTTCACACATTATATTTGCTTGTTTCCTTATGTTATTTGTCATCTAGAAAACAAAATAAATCCTTTTCCCCCCTTAGGCTGGATGTGACTTTTCCATAAAAAGTTCAACAATAAAACTTGCAGCCTCTTTGCTTGCAATGGAGAAGGGAGATTGTTTAAAACAACTGGAGAAGAGACTTGTGCTGGACGCTCAGGCAGTTTTCCACGTGCCATTGGGAAGTGTTCTGAGAGGCACTGAAAATCTCTGGGATGCCGTCAGTGCTGATGGTGCCTGTCTCCTCCATCTCAAACAGTTGTGATGCCATTAAATGTCACTGTGTTTCTCAGCAGAAGTGGTTGTGTTTCAGCAATGAGAGGCACAATTGCTGTGTGCAGTTGGCAGATGACTTTGTAATGCACTCAGGGATTCTTTTCCAGGCTGTAAATTCAAATTGCCTCTCATCCTGTGCCTAGTTAAAGAACAGAATATGTTACAACACAGGAACCAGAGACAGGCTGTGATCCAGTTGGCAACTACCTAGGTCTAGACTGCTTTGCTGTCGTTTTTATCCCAAGATTAACGAGGGTAGGGAGGTCTTTGGGGAGTAAAACTAACAAACAAATGAAAATCCAATACTTACTGTGGAGAATTTATGAGACAGCAGTTCTTACAGGTTATCTCCCATTTTCAGGTTTGGTTTTGTGATGGTTTCTTTGCGACGCACTCCTTCTGCTGCCTGTTGCATGTCACTGTGTGAGATGTAAGGTTTCACGATGGCTTGTTGCCATCAGCCATACACCAGGAAATGAAACATGGGAGGAAGAGCCTCCCCAGGCTCTCCTAATGCTGTTGTGTCTTGAAGACCGCACACGTGGGGTCAGGAAGGGAATTTACTCGTATCACTGTCCACGCTTGCTAACCAAAGCAAAATATGACTAGATGACCTTTTGAGGTCCCTTCCAATCTGTAATGTTCTGTGATTCTGTGATAGTGATATATAAGTTCTTTTGATAAGAATGTGTAATGTCTGTTCCTAGAACATTCCTAGAATGAAACAAAATCCAACTTATAGTCCAAATACTAATGATTGATATGGAATCATCCGTATCAACTGTGACGTGGTCTAGGTGATCCTGCTGTGGCAGAGGGGTTGGCCTAGATGATCTTTTGAGGTCCCTTCCAATCCCTAATGATTGTATGATTCTGTTCCTGAAGAAATGCTAGCACCTACATCTATGTCCTTGGGATAGATCAAGTCATAGAGTCAGTCTGGGTTAAGAAGGGACCACAGGATCATCCAGTTCCAACTCCCCTACCATGGGCATAACATACCTTGTTATGAATGAACCAATGGATTTGTTTGTTTATGACATCTCAGGGATGAACATGTCGCTTCTCCTGGGCATCGCAGCGGCATGATGCCATTAGGACAGCACCAGCAATGACCCCTGGTGCTTTACAAAAGCAAGCAATGAAAACTTTCTGGTCATGCTTAAGCAGCAGGGGGGACGTAGCCACGTTATCCACAGTGCAGTTATTCCACTTGGAGCACAGCCAAGGTGGTGAGATTAACATCATCTCATGAAAAGATGGCATGGGATCTTTAATGACCATGTTTTGTCAGGATTTGGGATTGATGACGTCTCCAAGACACAACTCTTGTGGTGCCATGCTCAAAAGACATAATTAAAAAAATCCATAATTCTGCTGAGTTTTGCTTCAACTGGTCTTTCTGAGAGGCATGAGCATCTATTCTGTTCTATTCCTAATCTGTTTAGCGCAGCCCTGTGATGTCGGGGAGCTAGCCCTGGGAGGAAGCAGCTGGTCTGACCCCATGCCATCAATTGATGGGGAAGCCGTTTCCTTGGCAACGGAAATGATGAGAAACGAGAGAACAGCTCTTTTCCAGTTCGTGTTTCTTTTTCACTTGGTGTTACAGACACTCATTAGCTTCTGTGGAAGAACCTGTCAATCCAAACTAAAACTAAGTGGAACAATGCGCATGTCACCACAGTTTTCCAGGCTGTGAACTTGTGAAGCCTGCTGCTATCAACATTCATTTTATATTGGAAGCTATTTTTTGTTCCTTCTTTGGGAATTATTCGTGGTGCTGTATCAAGATGAAGGAGTGAGGAAAAGGAGTTAAAATTGCTGCACTGGTTTGCCTCAGGCTTTGTGCTGAACGCGTGCGCGTGTGCAAGAACGTAGCTGAGAGGGAACTGCGGTGGCTCAGTTAGAGGCTGCAGAGGTGGTGCACATGGTGAAACACCTACCTGCCTTGTAACCAAAGCTCCTGAAATGTTGGATTTCCTTAGGAAAAAGAAGGTGAGAGAAGAGGAGGTGGCTGCTCGGTTGGCGTAGGGAGCTGACAGTGTTTCGATGCCTGTGCAAATAAAACCTATGAGTTTGGGTCTGCTACACTTCACTAAATTTTCACCCAGTAAACTCACATTTCTCTGACATTTTGCTACTGGTTTTCTCTTGCAGCAATTTTTGCTAAGACATTATGTGTGTTGCAGGGCAAGAGCAAAGGGTCCAGAACTGGGAACGGACTCTCTGGAGCTGTTCAGCTTGGTGTAAGAAAAAAACCCTGTTTCTGGTTTTCTAGTGGTGTAGTTAATAAATACAGACAGACAGTGAAACAGGGAGGTCAGGAGTTAGTACAAGAGTCACTCAGCAGAACATAAAACAGAATTCAGAGTTTGTTGATACAAAACATTTGAGTAATTTAATTCATTCATTCAGAAGGAGGACCCAGGTAACTATAGACCGGTCAGCCTCACCTCCATCCCAGGAAAGGTGGTGGAACAATTTGTTCTAGAGGCTGTCTCCAGGCTCATTAGGGACAGTCGGCATGGCTTCACCAAGGGCAGGTCATGCTACACCAACCTGGTAGCCTTTTATGAGGGCACAACCAGGTGGATAGATGATGGCAGAGTGGTTGATGTGGTCTGTCTTGACTTGAGTAAGGCATCTGACACAGTCTCCCTCAGCATCCTTGCAGCCAAACTGAGGCAGTGTGACTGGATGATTGGGTAGTGGGGTGGATCAGGAACTGGCTCCAGTACAGAATCCAGAGAGCGGTGGTCAATGGGACAGAGTCTAGTTGGAGGCCTGTATCTAGTGGAATTCCCCAATGGTCGGTACTGGGACCAGTCCCGTTCAATCTATTCATTAATGACTTGGATGAGGGATTAGGGTGCACTCTCAGCAAGCCTGCTGATGACACAAAGCTGGGTGGTGCCTTCCACCTGCCCCAAAATAGCCTCACCACCAAAAGTTTTGTGAGGCTGTGAAGACTCCCTGTGACCATTTTGAGACTAGCTGGTCATCCATCACCCTGGAGGCCCTACTACTTGATCCTACAAAGGTGTGTACATGAAATGAGGTGTGCATGTGTTTTGTGGTTTTTACAGCATCGTCTCATGAAGCAAAATGCTTGTCACTTTGAGGAATTGCTGAGGTTTTCTGTGATGGGCTGTTGGTATTGTGAGAGGAGGCTGCTGGTCTGGCCCCAGTAAGAAGCTTCACAAAAGCTCCCCCCAGCTCTGAGTCAGACCCATAATCAGCCTCTGTGAATAAACCTGTCTTAAGAGGGAAAAACATTGTTGGGCAACTTCTTGTTTGTTTTGAGCCTTTTCTTTAGAGCTCCCTTTTGTTTGGAGGAGGAGATACAGCCATGTGGTTGTGCAGGTCATTGAGGAGGAGGAAGAAGGCCGAAAGAGACACCAGAGACGCCTTTTCCCATCAGTGGATGGTGAGACCAAGCCTTTGCAGACCATAGAGATAAGCAGAGAATAGTGGCTCCAGCTGTGAGGAAGAGAATATGTAGGCAGAGGCTGGATCCTGAAAGAGACCAGGACTCTGAGGGAGACCTATGCTGGGGCAGTTCGTCACTGGGATGACACAGCCCACAGAAGACCCTCATGTCATTTGGTGAAATTCAGGAACAACTGTCTCCCATGTGAGTGATGCCATGCTGCCCCTGGGAAATGTGAGGGGCTTCCCCTGAGTGGAAAAGGAATTAGCAGAACTAGGCCCCCTAAAAAGAGGTTGTCGCTTCTCCCAAACTACTAAAGATAGGATGAGAGGAAATGGCCTCAAGCTGCATCAGAGGAGGTTTAGATTGGATCTTAGGAAGAAATTCTTTCCTGAGAGAGTGGTTGGGCACTGGAACAGGCTGCCCAGGGAGGTGGTGGAGTCCACATCCCTGGAGGTGTTTAAAAATCAAGTAGCTAGAACACTTGATGCTATAGTGTAGGGGTTATGGAGATGCTGGCATTAGGGATGCAATGGACTTGATCCTAGAGGTCCTTTCCAGCCATGATAACTCTATGATTCTAAGGGTCTAAGAACAGCTTGTCTCTCTAACTAGTGATGGGTTTCTATTGTTTGAGTTTGTATTTTGCTTGTGTCCATAACTGGTGAGTGAGCCTGTGCTGCCCTTTGTCTCAAGCCCCCAAACCTTTCATGGCATCTTTTCCTGCCCCTAGGGTAGGTTTCTGTGAGTGGCTTCGTGATGCTGGGTTTAAATAACAGCAGTGTTCCAGGGGAAGTGTTCTCTATGCTCTTATACAAGCCCTGCGAAGCTTTTTACGCCCGCAGAGGATGAGGCCAAACTGGAAGGAGCACTGGGAGTTCAAGTGTATTGGATTTCATCCAGAGTTACTCAGGTAGCAGATGGAAGTCTGAAAACTTACTGCCCAACTATGTCTGAATTTAGTGTTGCTGTCAGGTAGCTGTGATTTGGGCCTCAGCTGAGGTGTGGTTTTAGAAGCAGCTGTAGTGATTTGCAGCATCTGATGGACTAGTGTAAAAAAGTTCTTTGTGAGCGGACTAGCCCAACCGCACAAATCCAGCGTGCCTGCTCTCCAGCGTGCTGGAGATCAATGCGTTTCTAAACTCCCAGCTGAATTTCTGCCAGGTCCTGGGGTAGCTTAAAATTCTAGGCAGACTGCTGCTGGCTGATCCGATGGCATGAGATGCAGGGAAGATGTCCGTTTCTGAAATGTAAATGTTAACCCTCCAAAGGAACTCTCCGTTAATAAACGGAACAAACAGAACATGTTGTAGCTGTAAATAGGCACCATAAAGCTGTCGTGTTTATAAAACAACTTTTTTTTTCCCAGAAGCATTGTACTTTCAAGCTTGACTGTTGTTATAACCTATAAATCTTTGTAATGGGGATTATGGCCATAGTGGCATAAATACAGCACATTTTAATGTCTTAACAGCAACTGCTCTTTCAAGTACTCAGTGGCTTGAGCAGTCCACAATCTGGTCTTTGGAGATGGATAAAACCTAGACTGCAACTGATTTTTTTTCTCCAGTGAAGTGTTAAGGCAGTAAAAGAGAAGTATATGAAAGGCTGCTTTATCTTGGATTGCAACATGACAATTTTTTATGCAACATTAGCTTCAATTCATGTGAAACTAAAGCTCTTCAAGCCCTTCGAGACTGCTTCCCTTCAGAAAAGGTAGCATCCATCCTCCTGCCCAGCGTGTAGTTGTGCTTCACTGATGTTCCACGAGCAGGCATTTGTCAAGCTTCTGGTTTTAGTTGTCCATGACTTTGTAAGTCACAGAACGTTAGGAAGGGACCTTGAAAGATCATTTAGTCCAATTCCCCTGCCTAGATCCAGTCATGCATGAACACATCCAGTCGTGTCTTAAGCTTCTTCAGAGAGGGAGACTCCACAACCTCCCTGGGCATCCCGTTCCAGTGCTCTGTCACCCTCACTGAATCATAGAATGATTCAGGATTGGAAGGGACCTCGAAAGGTCACTGGAGGCTGTACACCAATTGGCTGTATTCAGTACGAGCTTGTCTGCTGACGGGGAGTCAGAGAGGTGGTGCTATGTTGACACTCTGTGATTGCAATTGACTGCAGCAGTTCATATAGTTTGTGCAAACCAAAGTACTGCTACTTGGTCTAGGGGATCCTGCTGTGGCAGGGGGATTGGACTAGATGATCTTTCGAGGTCCCTTCCAATCCCTAATGATTCTATGATTCACAGTATCACAGTATTACCAAGGTCGGAAGAGACCTCATAGATCATCAAGTCCAACCTGTTACCACAGAGCTCAAGGCTAGATTCTTCCCTCTCAAGACCAAATACTGCTTCTTATAGTCCCAGTGACATCCCTACAGAGGCAGAGACAAGGGATTTTTTTTGCTTCTTTCCTACTCTCTTCTTAGGGTTTCCCAAAATGAAAACTACAAATGTACTTGGTTTCCTCTCTTCCATAACAGTCAGGTTGTTGTCCTGACTCACTGCCAAGTTGAGTGCAATCAGGAAAAAAACCACCTTTCTAAAATGCAAACAAAATGTGTTACTTGAAAGGCTCCCAAACTTTGCTCTCCTTTAGAAATGCGCTGTAGATCAGTGTGTTTCTTCTCATTATTTTGGGGTATGATTCACTAGGCAGTGATCAAGGCAAGTATCTTGAATGCAGCTCAGTCATTGTGAGAATGAAAGAGGTGAAGATAATGGAGTGGTGCTTCATGTATTTAGTGAGGTTCTGGTGACAGTGGAAACTCATTTGTTATTTGCGGGGACAGCTAGCCTGATAAAGCATGAATCATGCCTTTCTTCTTCCTCCTAGTAAATGGTTGTATTCAAAACTTCAGTCTTAAACATAGCTTTTGGAAGAGGGCTGAGTAGCTCAATGAGAAAATGTATTTCAGGACTGGAGAGCCTGCTAGTGGCTCTGATCTCATACTCCAGTAACTCGGTTCTTGAGGTGAGAGGTGGAATACTGGTGGAACTAAGCACCTCTTGAGGTCCCATGCAGTTCAATCTGCTCTACAACTCTGACCAGCATTTTCACCAATCATGTTAGTACTGGATGAGGACATTAAAACACAGTCAGTGAGCACAAATCCACTACAGGGGCATCCTCAGAATCACCCTTCAGTTCAAGTTGAGATGAATAGAATTGCAACAGAAATGTCAAGGATTCAATTGACATAACAGAGCTGTTCACCAAACGTCTACCTGAGGTATAATCGAAGATCATTACTTAAAAGACAACTTGACTTCACAAGCTATGGTGGACTTTGCCACAGGAGATATGGAATTTTACCCTGCATCAAGTACTGAAAGAGACAAAGTGTAGAGTCCTGCTTATCTGTCTTTCTAAGGACTGGATGAAACTCCAGCTAGCTGTGAAAAGTGCCTATTTGTCCCTTCCTTATGCTTTTTCTCTGCTACAGAGCTGCATTTACAGGGTAGCTGTTCACTGCATGACCGTTATCCTGCAACGCAAGATAAACAGTCCCTCAGGTTTTGGGTACCTCTAGGTACTGGACTCTTGCTTAAACTGCTCAAAGTCTCAACGGCAACTGAGATGAAACAATTTTTCTGTAGCCAAGTGTAGGAATTCTGTGTAATAAGAATAATTTTACTTAAGTGCAATTCCACATCATGAATGTTATGGTGCAGCTATCTGCAGAATCATGGAGTCATCATGGCTAGAAAGAACCTCCACAATAATCAAGTCCAGTTCTCATCCCAGCATCTCCCTAACCCCTACACTATGGCCTCAAGTGCTCTAGCTACTCCAGGGATGGGGACTCCACCACCTCCTTGGGCAGCCTGTTCCAGTGCCCAACCACTCTCTCAGGAAAGAACTTCTTCCTAAGATCCCATCTAAACCTCTTCTGATGCATCTTGAAGCCATTTCCCTTCATCCTATCATGAGTAATTTAGGAGAAGCTTAATCACAGAATCATGAGGAATTGGAAGGGACCAGCACCAGCCTTGCTACAACCTCCTTTTGGGTAGTTGTGGAGAGCAAGAAGGTCTCCTCTCAGCCTCCTCTTCTCTAGACTAAGTCCTGCTTTGAATGGCAGGTGAGTCCTGAACCACACCAGCTGGTGGCAACTAAAGTTGCTCATGCCAAACCCAGCTTGCTAGATCAAGAGCCTTCACTGGAGCATTACTACTTCAGAAATAGTTCTAGCACTTGGGGAGATCATGGAGACTGCCCTGGCTATAGACTTGCATGCAGGCAAGCTTATGGGGAGAGAGAAACCTTGCATTTCCTTGTGGGAAGTTCTGAGCTAGAAAGGAGCTGATCTTGGAATAACAAGTTCCCAGTGGGTGGAGCTGCACAGCACCTGGAGCTCTGTTATCTTCTGTTTGAAGCTCAGCTTTTTGGAAAGGTCTTCATGCTCTGTAACTTGCTTAGAGATTGTATCTCAAAAAATAAGCGCTCGAGCATCGGGAGAAATGGATGGTATCACTGTGCTGGATTTGAGGGAGACATTTCCTAACCAGCTGGATAGGGTTAAGGTTTTCTTATTGCAGTTCTAGAAATTATTTGTAAATGCATGAAATGCAGTCTAAAAATCTAGACCTGCCCCCAACACAGAAGAGCTTCAATTGAAATGCAGAGTTCAGTGGCTTGAAGCAAGACGCATTAAAAAAACCCAAAAAAGTCTCTTTTTAGACAAAGTTGCCCTCATCCGCTGGGATACTTGTGATCACTGAGCTTTTTGATTCAATTCACAGGAGGCAGAGATGCTTTCTAATTACGAAGAAATTAATTTGAACACCAAACCTCATACCCTTTTTGCACACATTAAACACCCATCCTGTCAAGCACAAGCTAGCAAACTGCCTGTGGGTCCCCAGGGGGTAATTCACAGACAGAGAGGAGATGATGTCTGGATGCTTCCAACACATTTTATAAATGTGGAAAATAAAACAGAGCAGATGCCCACATTTGGGGAGGTGGGTGTAGAGGAACTTAAGCATTTAAGAACCCTTTTTAAACATATAGTAGTTGGTCATCTTTCATTTTTAAAGCATGTCTACTAATACCCTCATAGGACTTATGAAAGCTCCATAGGGGGCTTTGTGAGTAAATTCTTGTGTGTGTATGATTCTTGCACACCTATGTGTATGTATATATGAGATAAGGCAGGTGCTCCCCTTAATCACCCTATGAGAAGACACTGAGGTATCTGGGACTTTCCAGTTTGGAGGGAAGAAGGTTATGAGGGGGTTTAGCCACTGTCTAGAAATCCATGTGGGCTGGGTGTCAAGAAGAGAGAGAATCTCTTTTCACTTGTGCCTTGTGACAGGACAAGGGGCAATGGGTGTGAGTTGTTGCACAAGAAGTTCCATCTCACCATGAGGATAAACATCTTTACTGTAAGGGTGACAGAGCACTGGAACGGCCTTCTCCAGGAGGTTGTGGAGTCTCCTCTGGAGACTTTCAAGACCCATCTGGATGTGTCTCTATGTAACCTGTTTTAGCTTTTATGATTCTGCTAGAGCAAGGGGGTTGGACTTGATGACTTCTGGAGTTCCCTTCCAACCCTTAATGATCTGTGTATCTGTGTATATATATCTATCTCATATATATCTCTCTTATATATATAAATATATATATAAAATAATANAGCCTGGAATGGGTTGCCCAGGGAGGTGGTTGGGGCCCCATCCCTGGAGGTGTTTAAGGCCAGGCTGGATGGGGCTCTGGCCAGCCTGATCTAGGGTGGGGTGTCCCTGCCCATGGTAGGGGGGCTGGAACTGGATGATCCTGTGGTCCCTTCTAACCCTGACTGTCTGTATGACTTGGTCTGGGGGATCCTGCTGTGGCAGGGGGATTGGACTAGATGATCTTTTGAGGTCCCTTCCAATCTTCCAATCCCTTATGATTCTAAGATATATATATATATATATGAGATAGGTATATGCATGAGAGAGAAGCATAGATACACACACAGATACAAACCCACTAAAGCCTCTCACACAACGTGAATACTTACAAATGGCCCCAGACTATTCTAATTGTGGGGTGTTTTCCCTCATAAGCTGTTACATACTACATACCAGGTAAGGGGGGATGCCCTGGGGTCATCTTGTCAAGCAATTCAGGATTACTTTATATATCATGATTCCGTGATACAGTTTTTTCTAGTGCTTCTGCTAGCCTTCTTTAGAACATTTTGAGTAATGAGGGTTCTACTGCCTATCATGGAAGGCTATTTCACATGGTAACCGATCTTGCCAGTAGGAAGGTTTTGTTATTTGTTTTGTAAAGCTCTTTATCACGTTCCAAACACTGTAGTGAGTCTCGTGCTCTTTGATATCTGCCTTGAAACATCTGTAATGAATCCTCACCTAGGAGAAATGCATGAAGTTCAGTAAGGTGAGTAAAGCCAAGGATGGAAAATTGAATGGAGATGGAAGGATGAGGTTGAGCAGTGTCACAGTGCATGGTTTTGTCTATGTGTTCAGTTAAAGAAAAAGAACAGAACACCTCACTGCTTCTTCTGACATAAAAATACTCTCACCTGCTTGTCCTTACTTCTGATCAGAACTAAAGGAAGCGGCTGGTTAATCTGCTCGGAACTGGCCATTACATTCACAGACTCACAGAACATTAGGGATTGGATAGGACCTCAAAAGATCATCTAGTCCAATCCCCCTTCCACAGCAGGATTCATTTTTTTTTTTTTCCCCTTTTTTTAGTAAAAACACACTTTCCTTTCAAGTTCTTTACATCAATGAAAAGTTATGAGAAGCTTTGAATTTAATAGGCTTATATATGCTAATGGTAATATAGCTGCGAGACTATTCCAGGAGACACGTGTGTCTCCTTTTTAATCTGCCAGCTTGAGTTTATCAAGAAACTTGGTTTTGTAGCAGGTAGAGAATGACTCTGTTTAAATTCAGGCTTCGCTAGAGAACTGTACATTCACACTCTCCATTTCTGGAGGGAATCAGGAGGAGAGCAACGTGCCTGGTGAAGGAAAGTGAAGGAAAGCCTGATGAGCAGAGGCTGAGGGAGCTGGGGCTGTTTAGCCTGGAGGAGACCTGGAGGGACCTTATCCCTCTTTACAACTACCTGAAGGGAGGTTGTAGTCAGGTGGGAGTCGGGCTCTTCTCCAAGGACGAGGGCAGGGCCTGAAGCTGCCAGGAGAGGGTTAGGTTGAATGTTAGGAAGCCCTTCCTCATGGAAAGGGTGATCAGACATTGGAATGGACTGGCCAGAACAGTGGTGGAGTCCTCATCTCTGGACAGACTGGATGTGGTGGTGCCTTGGTCTAGGTGACTGTGGTGCTGTTAGGTCACAGGTTGGGCTTTGATTATCTTGGAGGCCTTTTCCAGCTTCAATGGTTCTGTGATGGGAGACGTTTAAAACCCACAGGATACGTTCCTATGCGACTTGGCCTAGGTGATCCTGCTCGGGCTGGGGGATTGAACTAGATGATCTTTTGAGGTCCCATCCAATCCCTAATGTTCTATGACTCCATGAATGTTATACTGTTACATCAGCGGGGCACGAGAGGGTCACAAAATTATATCCTAGTGATCTGTTGGGGTTTTTTGTTTTATGCATCCCATCCCACAGCGGGAAGTGGGTCACATCCCGATCTTAAGAACAGGGAGCAACTCAGGTTCATGGATTAACTTGGGATCAAATTAAGGACACTTACTCTCTATGTCCACATGAAAGTCAAAGGTTACTGAACTTATCACATTTTGAATGCAGAAGGCAGAGAAAACACTGAAGTTACTAGATACCCAACTCAGAGAGTAGTGGAGACAAAAGTGGGGAAAGAGAGAGCTGGAAGTTAAGAGGTGAGATCACCACTCAGGACTGCAGGCTCTAGCTCCCCAGCTCTGCCTCTCTCCTTGGCTCTGCAGATCTCTGGCCATCTTCTCAGTTTCTCAGTGGGGAGTGTGGTGGTGATAGGTGATCTTTGCTTCCCCAGCTTCGCAGATTTTCAGTGTCTCCAGCAGTCCTTGTGTCAGTCTGTCATCCCGGCTGCAGGCTGGGAGAGGGCTGATGGTGAAGCAGCAGCTCACCATTCAGATCTCTCCCTTTTTATCCCCAATGCCAGGGGTGATTTTCTCCCCCCTGCAATAGTATAAGGACTTTGTTCTCAAGGTCTTAGGCAAAGCACTGGCCAGCAAGTCCTGGAGGGAGGCAGCAGCTCACTACGTGGCATAGTGTTGCAGATAAGTGGGCAGAGCTGCGGGGCTGCCTGCTGCAGAGCGCTGGGTTCTCCCGCCAGGTGCAGCCTCCTCTGTCACCCCGCTCACAAACGATCTTCTCTTTGCTTACGGTGGTTTGAGCCATCTCACTTGTTGTTAATCAAAGTCTGACAGAGGGAGAATATGGCAATTTGAAGCTTGTACCTTTAGGGGGAAATGAGAGAGTGAGTGGCATGCACGAGCTCCTTGCAGCTCAGCAAGCTGTAGCTTGATGCAAGGCAGCAAGAAGGAGGAAGGACTGAAGGGGTAGCAAGGGGGAAGGCCACTGTTTAGCTCATCTTTATCTCTGCTTGAAGCTTGATGACATTTGGCTAAAAAAGGAGTGATTTTGCAGCTAATCTCGTTCCTCTGACCACCACCTCGTGTACGTGAGGTGAACTTAAACACTGAGGAACAGCAGCAGCAGGAGGAGGAGGACTGGGCTGTAATGAAATAGTTATATCTTTCTTCACGCCGTATAAATTATTTGTCTTTTATGGTCACCCTCTACTGATGTGTTAGCAAATAAATGGGTTTGCAGACTATTCATAGAAAAATAGTGAAGAGAACACCGAGAACTCTTCTCCATTTGCTTTTGGAATTCCATCAGCTATCTGCACCCAGGAGCTACGCTCTTCTGGACCCCATTATTTTGCTCACCGAGTAGCTTCATTAACTGAGGAACGCCGTGATTGAGGAATTATTTTTCCCTTACCTTCAGATAAAAATCCTGAGTTGTTAATGTCAGCAGTGTGAGGCACTGGAAGAAAACTCAAGAGCAAGGGAGATGCCATATTAGCTGATGTATTTATTATGAACTATTTATGTACTTTTCTACCCCCAAAAAACACCAAGGCAGGAGGGCATGATGAATTATGGAACACGTTCCTCTTCGGCTGAAGAAAGGGCTAAATCTGTTGTACTTCCACACACAATACTGCCGGCTGTCAGCTTCTCTACTCTGAAGGCTCAAGGCCAAGACAATGCATTATTTATCTCTGTGCTATTTATTGTTTATCCTGGAAAGTGTTTTTCCATATATTTTTACAGTTGTGTGCAGATATATAAAGCTAAAATAATATCGGTGTGTTTTCCTTTATGTGTAAAACACTTCCTTTATGTGTAAAACATAAAGTAAAAATGGGAAATATAAAATATCCCTAAATATTTGGGACCAGAACTATTCAATCTAGTCATTAATGACTTGGATGATGGACTAGAGTGCACTGTGACTCTAGCTGGGAGGAGTGGTCAACACCCCAGCAGGCTGTGTTGTGACTTAGAGGGACTTGGACAGGCTGGAGAGTGGGGCGGGGAAAAATTTAATGACAATCGAAGTGTTTGGTATCTGGGCAACAACTACCCCAGGTACCAGTATAGGTTGGGGACTGACCTGTTGGAGAGCAGTGTAGGAGAAAGGACCTGGGGGTCATGGTGGCCAGCAGGATGACCAGGAGCCAGCAGTGCACCCTTGTGGCCAAGAAGGCCAACGGCATCCTGGGGTGGTTAGTAGATGGAGAGAGGTTCTCATTCCCCTCTAATCTGCCCTGGTGAGACCACATCTGGAGTATTGTGTCCAGTTCTGGGCCACTCCGTTCAAGAAGGACATGTTGCTGCTGGTTAGAGTCTAGTGCAGAGCCACAAAGATGGTGTAGGAAGAGGGATACCTGCCTGGCAAGGCAGATGAGGGAGCTGCACCTCTTGAGCTTGGAGAAATGAGACTGAGCGGTGACTTAATTAATGTTGATAAGTATGTGAAGGGTGAGTGTCAGGAGGATGGAGCCAGGCTCTGCTCAGTGTCATCTAATGATAGGACAAGGGACAATGGGTGTGAGCTGGAACAGAGGAGGTTCCATACACATATGAGAAGGAACTTCTTCCTGATGAGAGTGACAGAGCACTGGAACAGGCTGCTTAGGAGGTTGTGAAGTCTCCTTCTCTAGGGACGTTTAAAACCTACCTGGACATGTTCCTGTGTGGCTTGATCTAGGTGATTGATCTAGGTGATCCTACTCCAGGTAAGGGGATTGAACTGGATGATCTTTCAAGGTCCCTTCCAGTCTCTAATGTTCTGTGGCTCTGTGATTCATCATGGTGAAGCAGGGTGAGAGGGCAATGAGGTTTAGTGGAACCAAGAAACAGTCTTCAAACCATCAGAACAATAAGATTGTTCCTTTTGGTGTGAATAGGTAGGAATATTGGCAAACAGAACAAATGAGAAACTCTAGGCACTCATGGATCCTTCAGCAGGCATACCAGGGAAATACTGCCAAGCAAATGAAGATGAGTAATGACAGATAACGACTGTCAAGTTGATTAGATGCAAAGCAAGGTGAACAACATTAGGTGACAGTTGTTAAGTGGACATGAACAAATAGAGATAAATGGTGAGAGACGGTGGACGTTGAGTAGACAAAAAGGAAATGAAGATCAACAATGTTAGGTGGTGTTTACTGAGCAACTAATAA
>VXBP01010759.1:348570-481147 GCA_013400115.1 Rhinopomastus cyanomelas
TTGCTGGTTTAGGTGGCTTGCTGGTTTAGGTGGCTTGCTGGTTTAGGTGGTTCACTGGTTTAGGTGGTTCACTGGTTTGGATGTTTTGCTGTTTCAGAAGAGTGGAGCCCTTTCTGCATGGTCTTGCATGTTTGAATTTAGAACAGCTGTCTGACAATTAGCTGACAGCAAGAAAAGCTTCTGGTAATCTTTTTTATAAAACACTACAGATGTCTGCCAAAGTCTCCTGATAGCTGACCTCTTCTTTGGATTTAGTTACAGTTGAGATATGCCCCTTGCAGTGAGCTCCTCATTTAAAGAACAGTGTCATGCTGTGAGTGCTGTGAGAAACAGAACACTTTATTAATGCTTCTTCATTACATTCGGGGTTTTATAAATATGAATCACTTTGGGGTTTTACACTTATATTTCCTCCCTTGTTGAGTTTGAAATTGAATTTACTTGGAGCTCTTTCCCCACATAAAACAAAAAGCCTCAGCTTTTGTTTCTTCCAGGAACTTTTAAGAGGGGCTGTAGGGTATAATAATGTGCGATTTTATATTTGGGTTGTATCTAAACTCAAGCAAGTTTAGAAGGTGAGTTTTAAGTCCAGAGCTTTACTAAGAGAGGGGAGCTATTGAGGCAGCTGGAAGGATCAAAACCCACCTATTTGAGAACGGCCTCAGTCAGATCATCCTATGCATCTACACCAGGAAACCTCAAGAGACATCTTATTTGGGCTTGCTTCATTTTGGAGCACAAAGCAGCACTTGCCAGTAGTTGTCTAGTGATATTCAAAACACTCAAGTACTTTGCACTGTCCCAGCCTTCTCCTCTTTCCCTCCACTGTTAGGCACAGTGGACTAGTTAATGTCTAGTTTACCCTGCTTGTTTTCCTCTTGCACATACAGTCTCTTCCAGTGTTCCAAGTGTCTGCATTATTATGCTGACTTTTGCCCTTACACTTTTCTTCCCCTTTTGTTTTTTCTTGTTTTTTCCCTTTTTTCTCAAAACCATTTGTGCTGCTTCCTCCAGCACCACAGCTGGCTTTTCCTGGGTGATGGCCATCCTGGGGGTCTGTGTGCAGGCAGAGCAGGTTGGGGGCCTGATCTCTGACTCCTTCTTCATCCTTCCATGGCTGAGTCACCAAAAGGTGTTAATTTTCCATCAGAGTTTCACTCTAGGTGACTCGATATTGTAAAGCTGTGATGTTTTCCTCCATAGTTTCAACTCAGATATCACAGAAGCAACGGGTGGGGTGTGATTCATACAGACTCCATGGGCTGTTTCTAGCAAGACTTGTATTTTTCCACATCAGTCTCCTAGTTGGTGCTTGGCATCTGCTCTTGGGAAGCAAAAGCTTTTCATCAGAGGTGATTCTTTCCTATCTCAGAGGGGTAGCTCCTCCCATAGCCATCACACTGTTTGACTGATGTACCTGACCTCTTTGTTGAATGGACCCACCTACAGTTATCATTGCTGTATTTCCATGTTTGATATTTACTACCCAACTGGTGACTGATTATGAGGAAGGAGATGGGTTTAAGGTGTTTCCTTTGCAGCACCTTCAGTGATGTTATGAAGGGAAAAATGTACATGTCTTATTTGCAGTCCATTATCCCCCAGTCCTGCTCAGCTCTTCAGTTTTCTTCTTGGCAATGTCTCACTTAGCCAGGAACCACATCAGAACCAGGGAATGGTGTCAGCCTGGAACAGGCTGCCCAGGGTGGTTGTGGAGTTTCCTTCTCTAGAGACATTTAAAACCTGCCTGGATGTGTTCCTGTGTGACTTGGTCTAGGTGATTGTGCTGTGGCAGGGGGATTGGACTAGATCATAGAATCACTAGGGATTGGAAGGGACCTTGAAAGATCATCTAGTCCAATCATCTGATCTTTCGAGGTCCCTTCCAATCCCTAANCTAGGGATTGGAAGGGACCTCGAAAGATCATCTAGTCCAATCATCTGATCTTTCGAGGTCCCTTCCAATCCCTTATGTTCTATGATTCTATGGTTATGCCAATGCACTTTATGGGTACCAAGTGCTGTCCTATATTTATATATACGGGCCAAAACATTGGAATTATTATATAAAGAAAATTGAATTATTACATTAAAAATATTATATGAAAAAATAGGCTTAGAATTTCATGCCCAAAGCTGTCTTTGGTTGTGTCCTTGTTCTATGTACTGGAAAAGCTGTTAAAATTTTAAATTGTTTAGTGTAAACAATTTTAAATTGTTTAGTGTAAACAATTTTAAATTGTTAAGTTTAAACAATTTAAAATTATAGAAGTATCGACTAAAAAAAGCCTGATTACTTTTCTCTACAATTAGTGGGAAAAACACGATAAAGTTTGTGTTTAATTCCAATTCTTATAAAACAGTATTTAATGATACTCTCTGGAGATGTTTAAAACCCACCTGGATGTGTTCCTGTGTGACTTGGTCTAGGTGATCCTGCTGTTGCAGGGGGATTGGACTGGATGATCTTTCAAGGTCCCTTCCAGTCTCTAATGATTCTGTGATACTGTGATACTGTAGCTGTAAGTCTTCCACAAGGTCCACATATGTTTTCCAGTTTGAGGGACATGAGTGTTAAGGCCATGTACTGTAACAGGGACTTTTGTTGCTGGCTGTTTCTGCTGGATTGGTGCTGCTGGGCTCGTTTCCCATAGTTTCTCGTTACCTCATCATTGACTTCCAAAGGGCAAGGATTTTCATGTGGTGAGTTTGGGCGCTCCCAGTACAGCGTGAGCCAGTTCTAGATGGGATCCAGTGTGAATGACATTTTCTTTCTCATTCATGACTGTAAGTAGTCAAATGTGCTTCTTGGATATTGACCTTTCTGTTTTCGCAGTGCAGGGAAGAAGGAAAATGGCATCTTCAAAAAAGCACTTCAAAAAAGTTTGCAATAGTGGAACATCTCCCTGATGAGGAAAAGCTGAGGGAGCTGAGTCTCTTTAGCTTGGAAAAAAGGGGCAACAGCTGTAAGCTGGAACATAAGAGGTTCCACATCAATATGAGAAGAAACGTCTTCCCAGTCAGGGTGACAGAGCACTGGAAGGGGCTGCCCAGGGAGGCTGTGGAGTCTCCTTCTCTGGAGACGTTCAAAACCCATCTGGACATGTTCCTGTGTGACTTGGTCTAGAGGATCCTGCTGTTGCGGGGAGATTGGACTAGATGATCTTTCGAGGTCTGTTCCAATCCCTAATGTTCTGTGAATCTGTGACAGATGCAGGCCCCCTGACAAGGATCTGAGAGAGCAGGGCTTACCCCAATAATTAGTAAAGATCTGTGACACCAACATTCCATTTTAGCCATCTTGAGGTTTGGTGCAATTAATTATGCAGCGTTCTTCTTCCTGGTACAACCGAGCACAATCAACCTGCCACTCACACTTTCACGTCTGAGTACCCTTTAGATGATCATCTTAGGCAGGTTAGTGGATGGAAATTGAGCTGTGTTAGGAAGGTTGCTCATCACTGTTTTCTGGCTTTTACATTCCTTTATTTGTTTTCCCTGTTATTTCTGTGTCACAGAATCACAGAACGTTAGGGAGTGGAAGGGACCTTGAAACATCATCTAGTTCTAACCACCCACCCACTGCAGGATCATCTAGATCCAGTCACACAGGAGCATGATCAGGTGAGATTTAAATGTCTCCAGAGGAGAAGACTCCACAACCCCCCTGGGCAGCCCCTTCCAGTTCTATGTCACCCTCACTGGGAAGAAGTTCCTTCTCATCTTGGTGTGGAACCCACTATGTTCCAGCTCACACTCATTGCCCCCTGTCCTATTATTAGATGATCCTGAGCAGACCCTGGTTCAATCCTCCTGACACCCACCCCTCACATATTTATAAACAAGAATGAGGTCACCCCTGAGTCTCCTTTTCTCCAAGCTCAAGAGACCTCAGCTTCCTCATCAGGGAGATGCTCCACTCCCTTCATCATCTTTGTGGCTCTGTGCTGGACTCTCTCCAGCAGTATCTTCTTGGATAGTTAGGGAAACAAAACAGCTTGTGTAGGAATGTAAATAGGAGAAAAAAGAGCAGTGTCTATTAAATTGAGTGTTCTTTTGATTCATGTATGACCTTTGGTAGATATCCCAAAATCTGTCACTAGAAAGGCTACTTACGCATATTTCACTTTGCTATTTGTATAACTACAGAATCCACAAAAACATGGAACTAAACTCTACTTGGTAGAGTTTCACTTTCTTTTACTTTGTGCTATAAAACACCTTGGGCTGCTGCTGTGGTTTTGTGGGTTTTCTGTGCAGCTTTTTATCCACACGGTGCTTTTGCCACTCCCTGACCAGCTTCCTGAAGCCTGTAAAAAGAAGTGAGATTTTATCAATTATCGCTTCTAATATCCTCAGAAAAATGGAATTGAAACAGCCCCAACTCCTCAAATGCTTTGTATCATCCAAATTCTAGGATGTTAGAAAAAAAAGACTGTTTTCCACCTTAACCAGCTGACAGCATATGAAGAAAAAAATCTGCACTAGAGTCTTGGAAGACAACTTCATCCTGAGGCTTATTTGTTTGCAAAACCAGAGCAGTCCCTCGGATGCAGACATTGGCAGAAATTCTCTATTTACCTTTTTGTTCAGTGTCTACTCTAGATCACACAGAATCAGGGAATCATTAGGGATTGGAAGGGACCTCAAAAGATCATCTAGTCCAATCCCCCACCACAGCAGGATCACCTAGATCAAGTCACAGTGGAAGGTGTCCAGGTGGGTTTTAAACCTCTCCAAAGAAGACGACTCCACAACCTCCCTGGGCAGCCTGCTCCAGTGCTTCATCTTAATTTAATCTCTGTTCCCTGCAATTAAAATAGTAACAGCATTATTACAGTTACTAGATGATCTTTTGAGGTCCCTTCCAATCCCTAATGTTCTGTGATACTGGCTGGTAGCTCCTCCTTCAAAGGACCTTAGAACACTTGCATCATGTAAAGGCTGAATCTTAACACAGAAGGAGGTTTTCTGTTCAAGCAAGAGAAAAAAGCATCTCTAATCCTGAGTAATAGCTATAAATCTTGAGTTAGCCTGAATTTAATTGATGGTGGGTGCTCTCTTTTGCCTGAAGTGTGCCAAAAGAGGGGAAGGCACCGTGGAAGAGTGTCTGTCATGTAATAGTTAGACTTGGAACGTAGGAAGGAACATTCCTTCCACATCAGTATGAGAAGGAACTTCTTCATGGTGAGGGTGAAGGGGCTGCCCAGGGGGTTGTTGGAGTCTCCTTCTCTGGAGACATTTAAAACCCACCTGGATATGTTCCTGTGCAACTGGATCCATGGGATCCTGCTGTGCCAGGGGGATTGGACTGGATGATCTTTCAAGGTCCCTTCCAATCCCTAACGTTCTGTGACTCTGTGAAAAGGTCTAAGTAAAATCTTTGGCTAGTGACAATATGTGCTTTTGTTAAAATGCTCATTCTTTATGTGGTAAACTCTCTTATTGTAAACATGCTGAGAGGAGAAAAACCTCCAGGACAGACCACTTGAGGTAAATGCCTCTGGTTCTGTTGTCTTCTTTCACGTCTCATCAGTTTGTGACCTGAGTCGTGGGAGTGGCAGGACAGCGAGCAGCATCTCTCTGTATGGGCAGCATCAGTGAGAGCAGTTGGGCGCTTCCATAAAGCACCGCTGCCCACACCCTGGTGTAGAGAGACACAAGTCAGTTGAAGACAAACCTTTTCTCAGCCCCTTATATCTCCAGCTTTAAGATTTAAAGTACCAGAAACAAAAGTGATTCTAATGGCCCTTTCATGGCAATTGGCTACCTGAATGAAACTGGGACTATTGAGGTCATGCTACTGCATTCATTACTCGGGCAAGGCTTTAATTAACTGACATGGCAGGTCCTTAATGCCTTATCCTCAAGCCCTTTCTTTCTTCTGTGGTGCTTCTCTTTAGCTTTCCATTTCAAAATTGATTACACTGAATACAGGTTCCTTTGTTTTATTATAATAAAAACCTTTGCTATTAAGATAAATGGATATTGTGGGGTTTTTTTTCAGTCTTGTGATACTTAACTGTTGACACTGTGAAATAAATAAATAATGTTTCCCACGTTTTTTTCTCAAGTTTTGAGAAGATGACCAAATTACAGACAAGAAGTACAATTCCTTTGTGTGAGAACTGTGTGTGTTCTTTTCCTCGGGTGCTAACCGATTATTAGCTCAAGTTCGTGTCGGCTAAACCCTGTAGAATACAATTTTTGAAGTAGCATCTGTGCCTTCTGAAAATCTGTGGAAGCTGCTGTGGGAATGAAATTTCCTTCAGCTTACATTCAGTCCCAAAATATTTGTGTGTTTCTTATCTTTCAAGTGTGAGCCTGCAAAAGATCTGGATGCAAGCCTCTGTGTGATAGACAAGAAAGGTTTACCTGAGGCATACTCTTCTCGTACTATAAGCAAATCAATGCTGTGCCCTTGGTGCCACCCAAATCCCAGAATGTAGCTCTTTTATAAACTTGTAAATCGTAGAAAAGCACTACATCTTCCTTTTTCCTATTCACAGGGATAGTGGCTTGTTCTGCAGATCAAAATGAAGCTGCCTAGCGATGAGGCTAGCCTAGGGTTTCTGCTAGTTTGTTTTCCGCTCTTATTCAACTAGTTCACTGGCAGGAAACCTTTGGACTTTGCTGGCCTTTATGTCATGACTTTAAGGGGTTTTTTTCCCGCTCCATATAGAAACTGGAATTCAGCTTTGTAAAAGTGAGCTGACATTGCTGCAATTTTCATAGACTCATAGGATCATAGAATCGATTTGGATTGGAAAGGACCTTGAAAGATCCAATCCCCCTGCCACAGCAGGATCACCTAGACCAAGTCATACAGACAGTCTGGGTTAGAAGGGACCACAGGATCATCCACTTCCAACTCCCCTACCGTGGGCAGGGACACCCCAACCTAGACCAGGCTGGACAGAGCCCCATCCAGCCTGGCCCTAAACACCCCCAAGAATGGGGTCTCCACCACCATCCTGGGCAACCCATTCCAGGCTCTCACCACTCTCATGGTGAAGAACTTCCTCCTCACATCCACTCTAAATCTACTCATCTCCAGCTTTGCTCCATTCCCCCTAGTCCTGTCGCTACCTGCCATCCTAAAAAGCCCCTCCCCAGCCTTTTTGTAGCCCCCTTCAGATACTGGAAGGCCACAATGAGGTCACCTGGGAGCTTTCTCTTCTCCAGACTGAACAGCCCCAACTCTTTCAGTCTGTCCTCACAGGAGAGGTGCTCCAGCCCTCTGACCATCCTTGTGGCCCTCCTCTGCACTCGCTCCAGTATGTCCACATCCTTCTTGTAATAAGGACTATTACCTGAAGTAATTGTTGGAGGTTTACTGAAGTATAAATGTACATTAGTGATGATTGGAGATGTCAAAGGAACTTCTCTTTTGAGAGACTGGCTGTCATGCTGCAGTGTAACTGGCACACCACAAAGTCAATGGGTAACACGACTAAATGGTGTAGATGCTTTCAAGTGGTTTAACTGTTGACATATGTTCACTGGGAGAGGTAGATGACTCAAGAAATTGGTAGCCTGGTATTTGGTGTGAACATGGATTATCTACAAGTAAGGATTGGAAGGGACCTTGAAAGATCATCTAGTCCAATTCCCCCATCCACAGCAGAATCCCCTAGATCCAGTCACACAGGAACATGTCCAGGCAGGTTTTAAACATCTCTGGAGAAGGAGACTCCACAACCTCCTAGGGCAGCCTGTTCCAGAGCTCCATCACCCTCACTGCGATGAAGTTCCTTCTTGTATTTATGTGGAACCGTCTATGTTCCAGCTCACACCCATTTCCCTTTGTCCTATCACTAAAAGACACTGAGCAGAGCCTGCCTTCATCCTCCTGACACCCACCCTTCACATATTTATAAATATTAACAAAGTCACCCCTCAGTCTAGAGGGTAGATGATTTTCAGTGCTAATGCAGCTCTAATAGCTGTGACTGTATGAGTGAACTTCCCTCCAGTCTATCTAGGACTCGCTTTCTACAGACATTGGAAGTAGTAGGATGGTCACAGATGGTTGCAGCTGATAGCTCTGTAAATCCCTCGATCCAAGTCTGCTGAGCGCTAGTGAAGGTGGCTCCACAGGTTCCTGTCATGTCTAGCCAGCTTCTGTGACTTTGTGCCTGGCTGTGCAAGGAAGCCCACGCCTGGCTAATGGATCTGAACAACATGGCAGATGTGAGATGACCTCTTATGTAGTTTTGTTCCTGCCCCAGCTGTGTTCTCACAGTGGTGGTTTCAGTCCTTTTTGTGGGTGATGAGCTTTTGCAGTCTTATTTTTGGGTTTTTAACCTCGTCGTATGAGTGTGGTAACAGCGTTGCGAGGCAAATCATTACTCACGTGGCTTTTTCAGTCCAGCACCTTGAGGGTTCATGGGACAACAGTTGCACAAGGCTAAGATGTAAGACTTTTAGGTCTTCTAAAAGAGAGTTTTATTCTTTTGCTTGCACTTTGTAGCAGTGGAGCATAATTCAGCAGTTCATGTACTTGTGTTTGTGCATGGTAGTCACCTCATCTCCTAATGCTTCTCAAGACCAAAGCAGAGGGAGCTGCATCCATCAGCTCTTCTCTGGCTTGTCCTCACAAGAAGAGCAATGTATTTTCCCCTGTGGTTTGTTACACTCATGGAGCTTGAAAGCCTGTTTGCCAACTTTTCCATTCTCTGGATAAATGTGTGATGGTTTGTGCTTTCAAAGCTTCCTAGAAGTGTTTGTGACTTAAAATCTTACTACTGCATGTTGCTCATCCAGTCAGGAAACAGAAATTAAGCCAGTTAAGCAATTCAGTGGTCATGATACACCAGTGGAGGTTCAAATTGGATACTAGGAAGACTTTCTCCAACAAAAGGGTTATAAGAAACCCTTATGCTGCCCAGGTGTGTGATGGAGTCATGATCCCTGAGTGTATTTAAAAGACATGTAGATGTAGCGCTGAGGGACATGATTTACTGGTGACCTGGTAGTTGGGTCAGTGGTTGGACTTGATAAAGGTCTCTTCCAACTAAATAAATGTGTTTTTTCTGTGATTCTCATTACAGGATTCACAGTATCTCCTTCATTTGACCATCACTGAATGATGCTGACACCAATATCAGCAGAAGATACAAATATATATGGACTGATATGGTCCTCCATAAAAATCAGAGCATCATAAGAGAGCCTAGAGGAAAGGTTCAGAGATTGGTAGGGAACCCAGTCCCTACCGCTGCACTTTCATTCACACGTTCACTTTCTTTCCCATATAGGAAAGAACTAAAAAGTCATCTTTGGGAAACGTGGCATAATTAGTCCTTCTCATATCTGTCTTCTTCTTCCCATATATTCAATGAGAAAGGAGAGGTAAAACCAAAGTCACTGCTATGGACATTATGACTGGAAGATCTCAAGTAGCAGGATGAACTAGAGAGTAGTGGTCAACGGCACAGAGTCTAATTGGAAGCCTGTATCTAGTGGAGTCCCCCAAGGACCAGTCCTATTCAATATATTCTTTGATGACTTGGATGAGGGATTAGAGGCAACTGTCAGCAAGTTTGCTGATTACACAAAGCTGTGAGGAGTGGCTGACACACCAGCAGGCTGTGCTGCCATTCAGGGAGACCTGGACAGGCTGGAGAGCTCGGCAGAGAGAGAAATTTAATGAACCATAACAAGGACAGTGTAGAGTCTGGCAGCTGAGTGAAAACAACCCCAGCTACCAGTATAGGTTGGGGACTGACCTGTTAGCTCAGGAGAAAGGGACCTGGGGGTCCTGGTGGCCAGCAATGGGCCCTTGTGGCCAAGAAGGCCAATGGCATCCTGCGGTGGATCAGAAGAGTGGTTAGTATATCAACAGAGGTTCTTCTCTCTCTTCTCTTCTCTGGTGAGACCACATCTGGAATGTTTTGTCCAGTTGTGAGCCCCTCAGTTCAAGAAGGACACAGAACGGCTGGAGAGTGTCTAACACTGAGTCACAAAGCTGATGGAGTGGAGCATCTCCCTGATGAGGAAAGGTTGAGGGAGCTGGGTCTCTTGAGCTTGGAAAAAAGGAGACTGAGGGTGAGGGGTGACGTCATTAATGTTGATAAATATGTTAAGGGTGGGTGTCAGGAGGATGGAGCCAGCCTCTGCTCAGTGGTATCTAATGGTAGGACAAAGGGCAATGGGTGTCATCTGGAGCAGACAAGGTTCCATAAAAATATAAGAAGAAACTTCTTCATGGTCATGGTGACAGAGCACTGGAAGGGGCTGCCCAGGGTGGTTGTTGAGTCTCTTTCACTGGAGACGTTTAAAACCCACCTGGACATGTTCCTGTGCGACTTGGTCTAGATGATTCTGCTGTGGCAGGGGGATTGGATTAGATGATCTTTCGAGCTCTTTTCCAATCCCTAACGATTCTGTGGTTCCCAGGCAGTCAGTTGCCCACCTGGACTGCTGCTAGCTGCACGTCCCGACTTTTAAGCTGCACTGTACCATGTCTCGTGTTCAGCATCGCAAGTTGCCAATAGCTAAAAGAACATCAGGCAGCTTTACTTCCTCTAGGATGTTTGTTATTAATGAATTTAACACCTCTAGTTAATACCACCTCGTTTAGTGGCCGTTAGAGACGTGACATCAGTTCAGACTTAAGACCTCTCAAATTGTTTTGTGTGGCTCTCAGGTTAACTGGTTGATTACAGATAGAAATTGTAGGTCCAGCTGATTCATCAAGATAATTAATATAATTGCTTCATGAAGATCAACTGTGCCAAACTATTAAATGGAAGAGTAAGTACTGAGAGGAGAAGGCTTCCCATGCTTACATAACTCTTCATTAAACATCATTTTGAGAAAAACACCACGAAACATTATGCAAATACAAATAATAATGTGCTCAAGTATTGGTTGTTTTAGAAACTGATTTAAACATAAGCTCTGGAAATAAACTTCCTAATTTCTATTACTAGCTGAATGAAGGTGGTTAAGAAAAGGTGAAGGCTGAGTCTGTAGTTAATGTGCTTAGGAAGGAAAGAAGAATTATGTAGATTTCCAAGTCTGAAAAAAAAATTTGAACAAATTATTTCACTTTTGATTGAAGTGTTTAATCTGATCCCAGAGAGGAATGTTTCTTTCCCCTTAGTAAAGAGCAATGTTTTTTGTGGCTGTTTGATTTGTGATTGTTGGTTCCTATAAAAACTACCTCAGATTTTTAAATGCTGTAAGACAGAAAATTCAGGTGTTTCATTTTTACTTCTATTTTAAAATTTTTTGGGGGTAGTTTTTTCCTTTTGTTTTTTCTTTGGCTGATAGAATTCACACCAGCATTTGTGAATGCTTCAGTGATTTTTAGTAACCTTTATGATGGATTCTTTTAGAATTCACATTAATATAGCTCAGTCCACATTTATAGTGCTTAGACAAAAATGTAAACTGAAATTCCTCTATACTTACTGGTAGCACACCCTCTTCAACATCTGAATCTTAAATCAGGGAGAACAGCAACAGTGGAATGATTTTGACACGGTGATGTATGGTTACTGGGAAATATGACCCGTTTTGTGGCTAAAACCAGTGGGCTCAGCTGGGATCTCAATGGTACTTTATCTGATGCTAGACCAAAACATATGAGAGCTAACTCGTTCCAAGTAATCGGTCCCAATGAGACTCTCATTTTGTGCTTTGGTTCAGCCTTGAAAACCTTGTTATCAGTACACGAGGGTACTGAAAGTGGGATTTGGTTTTGTATCAAGATATTAAGTTCATTTCTTTCTCAAGGATCTCCCTTCCTTTATGATTAGAGCGTGAGCTGCAGTCATCCACCCCTGTGAACATGGAATCACAGGCATCGCTGTTGCAAGCTAATGCTCTCAGATTAGAGCACTGCCAGTCCAATCCACTCACCCACAGCAGGATCACCCAGCTCAAGTTGCACAGAAACATGTCCGTGTGGGTTTTAAATACCCAGAGAAGATCTCCACAACCCCATTTCAGTGCTCTGTCACTCTCACCATGAAGAAGTTCCTTCTCATATTGATGTGGAACCTCCTGTGCTCCAGATCGCACCCATTGCTCCTTGTCCTATCATTAGATGACACTGAGACATCACAAGAACAGAGCTGCAGATGTGTAGTTGGCATGAAAGAGGTGCTCTGGTTCCACAATCACTCATTCCCTCTCCACATATCACCACGAGCAGGGTCTTCTAGTGTCATTAGCACTAAGTGTAATTAGTACCCAAAAGTGATATGGAACCTAGGGTTCACAAAGGAGGCTTCAATCTGTGAAGGATTAATGTTAGCTCAAGGGTAGGTGCAGTTCTAGTGCAAGAGCTGTCCTCTGCGTTGTTCATGGCAATGAGAATAAAGTGTTGATACTGGATGTTGTGGAGATGATAATTTTGACAGAAAAGTCCCATCGCTTACTGATAAAGCAAAATTCCCTTTGTATGTCATCTAGTGATAGGACGAGGGGCAATGGGTGTCAGCTGGAACATAGGAGGTTCCACATCAGTATGAGAAGGAACTTCTTCCCAGTGAGGGTAAAGGAACACTGGAACAGGCTGCCCAGGGAAGTTCACTGCAGTCTCCTTCACTGCAGATGTTTAAAACCTGCCTGGATGTGTTCCTGTGCAGCTTGTTCTAGCTGATCCTGCTGTGTCAGGGGGATTGTACTAGATTTTGGCTTTCTTTGTTAGAAATTAGTAGCTAGATAGAACATTTCTTTCAAAGACATTTTCTCTGCTTGAGACAGAGCAATTGCTTAAGCATTTTACAATCTTTTCATAGAATCATTAGGGATTGGAAGGGACCTCATAAGATCCTCTAGTCCAACCCCCCTGCTTGATATATTTTCTGCAAGTAAGTTTTTCATGAACTAAAATGACCACTGTGGAACTGAAACCTAGTGAACTCTAGACAGTTGGGAAACTATTTTCAGCATGAAGTTGTCCAGACTTCTAGTTCCTACCGTACTAACTGCTTACAGCAAACTACTGCTATTTTCTTAAGGCAGCAAATTATAATCATGGGAATTTTAATTATGGGACTTTCAGATGGAAAAATGACTCCAGACATATAGCAAAGCTGTCCCAAATGTAGCATTTATACTAAAATATTCTTTATTCCTAAGCTCCTGCATATTTTTGCCCTTAAATCATTGTTGGAATGAGCTGCAGTGGAAAACACGACGGTGTGAATCAGAGGCACTTCAGTGAGTAAATCTAACTACTACAGATCACAAGAGCATAGAGTCTAGCCCAGAGTTCTCAGCTGCTCTAGCAGTTTCCGTGAGGGTACAGACATTTTGATTATCTACTGCTGTTTGGTAGGATGACTGTTTACTGTGGTGTTGATGCCTGGCATCAGTGGTTGGAAGTCAGAGAGGCAATGCTTTCCTCAAGCACACTGTATGCTGGAATAAACTGGCTGTGCCGCGATAACCCGCCTGGATGTGTCCCTGTGCCACTTGATCTGGGTGATCCTGCTGGGGTGGGGAGACTGGACTGGGTGATCTTTCGAGGTCCCTAATGTTCTGTGATTACCCCTCTTTCCCTCAGTGGAAAGAGCACCGGTCCATTTGAAAAGGTGTTGAATCATTCTTAACATTTAAAAGATCTCAGAATTTTAGCTGTTGATGCTCAACTGTTGACCCCACAGAGTGGGAGTGATAACAAGCTTGTACATGGAATTTACTGAAATGGACATTTACTTTGTCTTGTGAAGACAAGACCTTTAAAGGAGTTACCTCCAAATGTTTCAGAAAGGTACTGAAAGGAAGAAAAGTTCAAATACCATTTAAAGTAGAGTTTAAACCTCCAAGATCATGAGTGTGTCCTGCAACATCATTTAGCATGATTTCAGTTGCAGAGTAAAGGTGTAGTTGGTTTAGTTTGGTTGGGTTTTATTCCCTTCAACAAAGAGAACCACCATGAAATTAAACCAAAGCTCTCTGTCAGCTGAAGGAGTAAGACCTTTGCACTTATTTTCCTGAGCCTGGAATGTTTGGGAGTGATTCCCCAGTCAAATCACATAATAAGGGAATTGCAGATGTGGGTCAAAGCAGAAAACCATATAGTTCTACCTAAAATAGAAGCTACTAGGAAGTTATCTATTGAAGAGTATAAGAGTGAAGTAAACATATCATAAAGCTCCCCCAGAACTTTTTAACCATCTCTTTGTCAATACCCCTGCATATGATTTGACCTTGGGAATATGGGTAACACTGTAGTTTCCACAAGAGTGGAGGGTAAGGACTCTACACTCCTATCTCTCTGTTGTGTGGTGTGATCAGTCATCTCCTTTGGTTTGTTTGGACTATCTGCTGGTACCCATGAGCTTTGCTGAGGCCCTGCAGTAGGAGAGCTGGTGAACTGCTGATTCCTGCTTGGTTTTATGGGCCACCATTGTAATTTCCCTCAGACATGTTTGTTTCAAGTTGCAGAGGACAGTGCATTTATTATAGAATCATTAGGGATTGGAAGGGACCTCGAAAGATCATCTAGTTCAATCCCCCTGCCACAGCAGCATCACCTAGACCAAGTCATAGGGAGTCCCTATCCCTGGGGGTGTTTAAGTATCATTTAGATAAGGGGTTGTGGGATAAGGTTTAAGGACAAACTTCATAGAGTAGGATTAGTGGTTGGCCTGGATTATCCTGAGGGTTTTTACCACCCAGAACGATTCTGTGACACTGACAGGTGCCTACATCATTTGTTCTGGTCTTGTCTGCATCCTTTTGGAAACGGGACCAGGACTGCCTGCATCGCTTAAACTACTGGCATTTTATGGGTGTACACCAAGACATCACAATCTCTGTTATTTTCTATTCTCTATTCTCTTTCTAGTAATCTACGCTGTTTGCTTTATTGATTGCCTCTTAGTAGAAGTGAAAGAAATTAATATGCTTACTCCCAGGAACAGCCAAAGTATAATTGATGCCTAATTTTGCCAGCACCCTTGTTTATCCTTTTTTGCCTTCAATTATTAATAATGTAGCCTTACTTACAGAAGAGATTTGGCTAGAGCAGGCTCGCTGTGTTTACTCTGGAATGGGGAGATCTATAGAGAACATTTCAGGAGGTGCTTTTGTGTTTGAACATAAGCACTAATTGAAAGACTGTTCTGTTTTTGTTTAAGGCTGCTGGTCACTTTTTTGCCCACTTTCAGTGATGGCAGATGAGGTGTCAAAGAAAAGCTGCTGCACTTGATGCTGACTTGGCTGCATTCTGTTCCTCTCAGCATGAGCAATCCAGGAATTATAGAATCATAGAATCATTAGGGATGGGAAGGGACCTTGAAAGATCATCTAGTCCAATCCCCCTGCCACAGCAGGATCACCTAGACCAAGTCATACAGTCAGTTAAGGTTAGAAGGGACCACAGGATCATCCAGTTGCAATTAGCATGTCTCCTTTTTACATTTTGCAGGAGGGCCTTGAGCAGAGAATGGGAGAAGCCCCAGGGAGCTCAGAATTTGCACCCTGGTGAGCAGATGTAGGCATCTGGCTGCAGTGAGTGACAGGAGGAGCTCAGCACGCTCTGCCAAGCAAAGTGTGTTAGAAGTCCTCTCCCACCCGTGAGCACTGAAGTGCTTCTCACCTTGTACCGAGAGCAGCAGAGTCTGCACACTGGAGGTAGCCAGTCTCACATTGGGGCAGCTCTAACTGGAAGCAGGAACATCAGGAGTACATCCACTCCTGCTTGGCAGCCAACCCAGTGATGCATGTAGAAGTGTGGGCAGGTTTGGAAAACTGATGGCAGCAGATGCCGAGCTGGTGTAAGGTGTCTTCGGCGGTCCTGTGATGAGTTACACCAGCTGAGGATCTGCTCATGTTTATGCAGTTGGGACTTCAGATGATTGTCTGCACTGAAAGCAGCTGAACTTCCCCCAATGATCATTTCAAAGGCACCTTAATCCTTCTGGGCCTTGTGGCTTTTCAAGCCTTCTTCTGATGACACGTGCTGATTGTTTTCATGAAAACTAGCAATCAGATGCAGCTCACACAAGCAAGGAGTTGCTGTGTTGCTAGTCTCTCAGAAAGTGTGAGTCCACACAGTGAGCCAAGCCACGGGGCTGCTGCAGTGTACTAGGTGTCTCAACAGGTACTGTGTCACTCCAGAAGTCACTGCATAACATGCAAGCAAAAATCTGACTGGTTTTGTAAGTGACTCAAGAATCTAGAAAGAGCTGCCCGGAGGGACTGTGGAGTCTCCTTCTCTGGAGGCGTTTAAAACCCACCTGGACATGTTCCTGTACGACTGGATCTAGGTGACCCTGCTGTGGTAGTGGGGATAGGAATGGATGATCTCTTGAGGTCCCTTCCAATCCCTAATGTTCTGTGACTCTGTGGTCTTTATGCTGTTTTGTATCCAAGAGAGGAAGGACCACAGCCCTTTCTTGACAGTCCTATGTTCCAACCTCATACAAAGTGCCTGTGACTCTAACTTTGTTATTTACATTAATTAGCAATGAAAAGCATTCTTAAAAAGCTCTGTGTATGTACTTTGTACAGACCTCTTGTACTTGAGGTATTTGTGGGGAGACCTCACTTTAAACCTGCATTTTGTAGTCCATCCTCTCCAGGTAGTTCTTGTTGAGTTTTTGAATGGTGCTTTCCATAAGGACTGGTGTCCAAACACCATGAATGAAGCTTTAGGCAGTTACTTTGCAGCCGTAGTAGGAAGAGTAGGGTGAGAGTAGTCATTCTCAGCTGAAAATGACAATTCATGTGTACAGCATTTTCTGCAATTTTATGGCTACCTTTTGCCACATGGTTGTCACAAGTTTGTGTGAGAAATTGCTCAGTTCTGAAATAGTATTCTTCATTATTCTTTATTTTTTATTTTAAAAGTAGCTGTCACTATATTAAGTGCACGTGGTTCATTCACAGAATCGCAGAACATTAGGGATTGGAAAGGACCTCAAAAGGTCATCCAGTCCAATCCCCCTGCCACAGCAGGATCACCTAAACCAAGTCACACAGGGACACATCCAGATGGGTTTTAAACATCTCCAGAGAAGGAGACTCCACAACTCCCCTGGGCAGCCTGCTCCAGTGCTCTGTAACCTTCACTGTGAAGAAGTTCCTTCTCATATTTGTGTGGAGCCCCCTGTATTCCAGCTCACACCCATTGCCCCTTGTTCTATCATGGGATGCCCCTGAGCAGAGCCTGGCTCCATGCTCCTGACACCCACCCTTCACATATTTATCAACATTAATGAGGTCACCTCTCAGTCTCCTCTTCTCCAAGCTCAAGAGACCCAGCTCCCTCAGCCTCTCCTCATAAGGGAGCTGCTCCACCTCCTTCATCATCCTTGTTGCTCTACGCTGGACTCCCTCCAGCAGCTCCACATCCCTCTTGAACTGAGGGGCCCACAACTGGACACAATACTCCAGATGTGGAAGAGGATCCAGTTTTGACTCTTCCCAGTGGTGTTTTTGGCTTGTGTCACAGTGTTCCTCTCGTAATAGTGATTAAAATGTGACTATATTCCACATCCTTGCAGGAAGTGTGAGCACCAAAAAAAGAATCCTCTGCACTAATGCTTTAATTAAAAGCAGCAGCCAGGAAGCGATCAAGAGAGCCAACTGAACAGAGAGGAATGGCTTATTAGCTGCAGAATTGGGAAGAAAACAAGAACTAACAATGACTATAAACTGATAAATAGGCTGAGGGGACACCTTATCGTTGGAGTGAGGAGGGGAACAGCCACTTCTTCCTGCTTGCATGGGGCAGCACTAGAGGAGATGATTGCAGGTTGCAGCAGGGGAGGTTTAGGCTGGATCTTTGGAAGAGTTTCTTCACTGAGAGGGCTGTTGGCACTAGAACAGGCTGCCCAGGGCAGTGGTGGAGCCACCATCCCTGAAGGTGTTTAAGCAACTGTGATCCTGGTGCTTATAGAAAAGATTTAGTGGTGACCTGGTGGTGCTGGGTCAGGGGTTGGGCTCTGTCGATCTTAAAGGTGGCCTCCAACCACAGAAATTCCGTGATTCTTTAAAATCTGGTTACACAGAAATAATGAACATTTCTGTTCACAAGGGTAACTCAGAAGGAAAATGAACGTGCAAGATGGTTTTAGTAAAATATTATTCTAAGCTATCCATCTAGTTATAGTTTCCATGACAATTTTAGGAGTTTCTCCTAGGGAGCTTGACGGTTGGGTGTGGTGATTTTTATTGATACCAAGCATAAACTGTGAACAAAAAGGAGTGAACGATGCATCAAGGGGTTGTTTTAGTGTCTCAGAACCACTACAAAACGAGTCATTTGCATTCGGGGGGTGAGAAGCATCTATGATTTATGGCTGAGAGAGAGCAGGAGGATCACGGGCCCGCAAACAGGCTGAAGCTGATAGCTCCTTAAAATACAGCACTGGTGGCAGCTCAAACTGGGGAATGGAAATGGAAAGTGCTGGTTTGGATTGTACTGCAGGAATGCAGGAGGTATTCCTTCCCCAGATATGGTTTCTGGAGGTTAGGCTTCTGTGTGTCTCAAGGTTGAGGTGTGATACTATAGGAGTTAAAGGCAGTGGAACAGGAACTGAGACTTTCTAAGGCAGAAGGTATTGCAGGTGTCTTGATATGAAAACTTTAACTATAAGTTTAATTTTAAGCCATTACTTTACTGCTAATTCAAGCTCTAGAATCCCACCTATGATGCCATTATGCTGCTCTTCTTGAAGCCTGCAGCTTTCCTATTCCAAATAGAATCTTGGACTGCATCAGGAGAAGTGTGGCCAGCAAGTCGAGGGAGGTGATTCTCCCCCTCTACTCCTCTCTGGTGAGACCCCACTTGGAGCGCTGTGTCCAGTTCTGGAGCCCTTATGACAAGAAGGATGTGGATGTGCTGGAGCGAGTGCAGAGGAGGGACACGAGGATGATCAGAGGGCTGGAGCACCTCTCCTGTGAGGCCAGACTGAGAGAGTTGGGGCTGTTCAGTCTGGAGAAGAGGAGGCTCCCAGGTGACCTCATTGTGGCCTTCCAGTATCTGAAGGGGGCCTGCAAAAAGGCTGGGGAGGGGCTTTTTAGCATGTCAGGTAGCAACAGGACTAGGGGGAATGGAGCAAAGCTGGAGATGGGTTTATTTGTAGTGGATGTGAGGAGGAAGTTCTTCACCATGAGAGTGGTGAGAGCCTGGAATGGGTTGCCCAGGGAGGTGGTTGGGGCCCCATCCTTGGAGGTGTTTAAGGCCAGGCTGGATGAGGCTCTGGCCAACCCGATCTAGGGTGGGGTGTCCCTGCCCATGGTAGGGGAATAGGAACAGGATGATGCTGTGGTCCCTTGTAACCCTGACTGACTGTATGACTTGGTCTAGTTGGTCCTACTGTGTCAGGGGGATTGGACTAGATGATCTTTCAAGGTCCCTTCCAATCTCTAATGATTCTATGATTCTATGAAATGCCTCAGCACACTGTTGCTGAAGCACTTTTTCTTCCACTGAATCTCTGAAGGGCTGAAAATCTCAAGACATCAAAAATATCCAGCAACAGTCAGGGGGGAAAAAAAGAATGCTTGAAACTCTCTACCACTGTAGTGTTATCCTGATGCCTTTTAGGGACCATTGTGGGGAAGATGGGATGGAGGGTGTGGGAGGCAGAAGTTTCTGAGCAAAATAAATGCTGGAAGAGCAATGTTTTCTGAACTCACTGTCTGCACGTTGCCAACGGGTCCTGAATTAAATCCATTGCAGGGAACATCATCTGTTTTCTATGGTAACTTGCACCTTCACCCTCCCGCTGACTTCAGCAGGCTAGCAGGAGGCCTAAGGTGGCCGCCGGGATTGCCAGTTGCAACTTGCAGTGCAGACTGCCCACAGGGTTTGTCAGCACCATCAGTGGATTTGGGTTCTGTCATTTTCATAAAAGTCATGTGTCTTGAGACTGTCAGATTCACTTGAGTCTACTTGGAACAGCGGAGAAGATTAAAATCTTCCTGACTACAAAGCTGAAAAGTCTGTTGCAGAAGGGAAGCATGAAGTAGAAAATCTTTTCTCCAACTCACCATGTAAGATTTTGACTGGTCCTAGATGCTGAGGGCTGATGCCATGAAATCTTTGTCAAAGACCTTCTCTTGAGTGCAAATGACAGAGCATTAGAGATTGGAAGGGACCTCAAAAGATCATCCAGTCCAGTCCTCCAACACAGCAGGATCACCTAGATCAAGTCGCACAGGAATGTGTCCAGGTGGGATTTAAATGACTGCAGAGAAGGAGACTCCACAAACCCCTGGGCAGCCCCTTCCAGTGCTCCATCACCCTCACTGGGAAGAAGTTCCTTCTCTCTCATATTTATATGGAACCTTCTGTGTTCCAGCTGACAACCATTGCCCCATGCCCTATCACTGGGTGACACTGAACAGAGCCTGCCTCCTTCCTCCTGACAGCTGCCTTTTCCATATTGATCAACATAAATGAGGTCACCCCTCAGTCTCCCTTTTTCTGAGTTCAGGAGACCCAGCTCCCTCAGCCTTTTTTTGGGAAGGGAGCAACCATAGTCCTGCTCACCCTGTGCAACCTCTGGCTCCATGTTCCCTGTCTTCCTTTGATCTCAAATGAGTCTTTCAGGTTTACTCTGTTCCTGCCTGTTTTATCAACATGGAAATGGCTCACACACACACGTTTCTATTCGGATTTACAATTCCTTTTAGTTAATATCTTGGCATAATAGTTTCCCCTGTCTTGGGGAACCTTCTCTAAAGATGCATTGCCAATTTAGCCCTTACGTAGCCATTTCTTCTGGCTGGAAGCCTTTTTAGCCCTCACTCAGCACACGTTTTGCTGATGAAACATTTTCTTTAAAAATATTTGATTTTTGACAGGTTTTGACTTCTTCTGGCCCGACAGGACCCTAGGTCTGTCACAAGTAGTCATTTTGCTGTGCGTAGATCCTGTTAGGATCCTCACCATGTTCTGCACAGCAGCTGCAGCGTTCAGACAGCTCTTTAACATCTTTTTGGTGGCGGTGCCAGTTTTGGGGATCCTGCTGTGACAGAAAGACTGATGTCAAGAAACATTTGTGCCACTGGTGGGATTGCTTGCAGATGTGGTCAACCCCAGGCAGACACACAAGTAATGTCTAGGGTAGAAGATAGCTGATTCATATGATGAACAAGGTCTAGGTGGTTGTGCTCTGGCAGGGGGATTGGACTAGATGATCTTTTAAGGTCCCTTCCAGTCTCTAATGTTCTGTGATTCTGTGAAGTAGGGCTGCATGTATTTCCACAAATCAGGTGAAGCTTCCACAGACTGCAGACGTTTAACCCCACTTGGATGCTGAACCCACTTCAGCCCATCCCTTGCTGTGACTGGCTGTTGTCTTAAGACTTTGTCGGTGGAAAGGCATCTGCTCCACAGAGGTCCAGCTGGCTTTGCTGTGTCACAGATTCACAGAACATCAGGGATTGGAAGGGACCTCGAAAGATCATCTAGTCCAATCCCTCTGTCAGAGTAGGATCACCTAGACTAAGTAGCACAGGAACACATCCAAGTGGGTTTTAAACCTTTTCAGAGAAGGAGACTCCACAATGCCTCTGGGCAGCCCTTTCCAGTGCTCCATCACCCTCACTGTGAAGAAGTTCCTTCTCACATTCATATGGAACTTCCTATGTTCCATCTCACACCCATTGCTGCTTGTCCTATCACAAGATGACATTGAGAGACCCTGGCTCCATCCTCCTGACAACCACCCCTCACATATTTATCAACATTAATGAGGTCACCTCTCAGCCTCCTCCAAGCTAAAGAGACCCAGCTCCCCCAGCCTTTCCTCATAAAGGAGGTGTTCTAGTTCCGCAGCCTCAAGATCTATGCAGAAATTATACAACCTGGTTCTGCGATGCGAATCTAAATCAGTAGGTTTATGGCACTGTAGAAGTGATGGATGTGAAAGGAAAACCCAAAACATGAGATGAATGACTACAGTTGCCACTGAGCTGTAGAATCTCTTGGCACAGACAATGTTTAAGATGCAGAGACTGTGTGCAAAGAGGAGCACTCTCATGGTATATTGTGTCGTAATCTGGTTTAAGGTTTGGATGTGAAATGGGGATCTCAGACAATTTAGCTGTAAATAACATATTTACATATTTCTGACTGAAATGCTGGAGCCTTAAGCCATCAAATACCTGTTTGGTATAGACCAGTGTCATTTGAACTTTAGGCAGTGTGTTAGTGCATTTCGAGTGTTGAGGTAGCTAGTTTAGGGGTGAGCTTGTAGAGTAGGGTTGGTGGTTGGACCTGATGATCCCAAGGGTCTTTTCCAACCAGAATGATTCTGTGATTTCACAGAATCATAGAATCATTAGGGATTGGAAGGGACCTCAAAAGATCATCTAGTCCAATCCCTCCAGTCACACAGGAACATGGCCAGATGGGTTTCAAACGTCTTCACCCTGATCAATCAAATTGTGATTCATTAGTGACTAGGCACACAACCTTCCTATCTGTATGAGCAGTCCTACTGACACCTTCTACCAACACTATTGCTGTTAGCATAACTACAACTGTGACCTGCATTTCTCTGAACAATTTGTATGCATTTTCTTCAAGTTTTCTTTGGCTTTGTGGGTTTTTTTTATTTGCAGGCAGATGTTTTAGAGTCATCAATGTGACAGCTGCCTAGTGAAAGGTCTCATTGCTCTCCTTTCCCCCTGACCCCGTTAATAACTGCACTGCTTTCCCTATTTATGTGAAGGCACAAGGCATGTTTTATAGGAGCAGCCAGCAGGGAAACGCCACATTTTTCCTTGGGTGCCACATATAGGAAGTGAGAGACTGCTGAGTCAGGCACATTTTGCTGTTTGTCGCTGCCCAAAACCATTAGTGATATCAGATTATACAAGGCACATGCTGAAAGATCAAAAGATCTTATATGAAATCCTGGAGAGCTGTATTAAAGGCAGATTTGTAGCCTGTACCTTGCACAAAAATCAGAAGGATGTCTTTTTCTGAGAGTTTTCGTGGCTTGACTACCAAAGGCAAGAGGGTGGCTTGATGTCCTGTGGTTCGTTGTGTCCAACGTGATCTTTGAAACAGGTGATGGGGGTGGCTATTGCTGGTAGGGTTTCCTAGAGAGGTCCCATCTTTTGTTCATTGGGGGTGGTCGTGGTGCAGGGCTCAAACAGCACTGCAGCTTTGACTTGCTTTGGTGGCTGATGCACTCAGCGACCCCTGGCTGAGCACTAGGGGACCTGGGTGCATAAAAATCCAGTGCTTAAAAAGCTCTGTCTAACCAGCAGAAAGAGCTGGAGAGGGAGATGTGGCTGAAACCTGTTGTCTCAGAAGGAAGGTTAACAGACTGTGAACTGCAGGAGGCATCAGAATGCGCTGCCCAGCTTCAAGAGGGTAGGTTTAGATTGGACATCAGGAAAAAGTTCTTCAGAGAGAGTGGTCAGGCACTGGAATGGGCTGCCCAGGGAGGTGGTTGATTCCCCAACCCTGGATGTGCTTAAAAGTCACTTAGATGTAGTGTTGGGGGATCTGGTTTAGGAATGAACTTGTGGAGTAGGGTTGATGGTTGGACTCGATGATCCCAGGGGTCTTTTCCAACCTGAATGATTCTATGAAATCTTCCTTCAGTCTGATGTCTTCTAGTACAAAAAAGAGTAAAGTGTCTGATGAAACAGCGCCGCAAAGTAAAAGGTGGTTATGAAGTATTTTGTTCATTTTTCCTAATATTAGAGCATCTGCTACTGTTTTAAAGCTCTGTGCTGTAACTCCCTCTTGCTCTGCATTGCAGGTGCCTCAGTGACACATGCTTGAACATTTTCCCTCTGCTTTCACTTCACTTTAAGTAATTCATAATTTATTGGGCTAGAGTGGAGAAAAAAGAACCTCAACCACAACCTAATGATCATGGGCTCTCTCTGGGAGAAGTACGGAGTGGGTTCATGCCCCAGCTCCAGCACGTGCTTAACATTATGCATGCACTGAAGCAAGCTCTTGCTGGGTCAGCTCATCCCCACATTTGACTACCAAGACTACGAGCAGGCAGCGATTCTTGCTCACGATTACTCTTCCTCTCCACGCTCTGCTCCTCACGGGAAGTGCAGTAGATAATAGTATAAAGGATTATGAGAGCACAACTTGAAATATTACCTGGTTTAGTAGTCTGAGCCTTTACTCTGGCAGTAGAGATGCAGGTTCAAACCCCTTCAAAAAGAGGATGGAGAGTGTTGCTGTTCTTTGCTGTGTGGAAGGGGGAGGCGCTTACTCACCAGCTGTGGTTTCACTTGCAACCTGACTGAAGAGCTCTGTGAAAAACCTGCCTTTATGGAAATAGGGAAAACTGCACAAATTAATCATAGGTCTTTCATCTGGAAGCAGCCCAGCTGAAAGTCTAATCTTAATTTTTGATGTGATAACGTGTCTTTCTAAGATTATTGCTAAATTAACTGCTCTGGGAATAGCCAAAAGCAAAAGGATGGTCTTCAGGATCCCTTGGAAACCATCATGTAAATACGATACAAACATGAATTCCTCCCTATTTTCAAACTTTATCCTCTCAGAAGAGCTGTAAAACTTTTGTTCAGCAAAATTACAAGACTCTTCAGTTATTGTGCTCAGTCTGAAGTGGGATGTAAGTATTTAAAATTATTTTCCTGTCCGCTTCAGAAGTGTCGCTTAAACCTTGCTTGTGTGCAGGACAGCTGCCCAAAGTAGAGGGCTGTGAATGCAGCTGCTGTTAGTGTGTCTTGGCCATGTCCTTCCATCTACTGCACTTGCCAAAAGCAATCACAACAGCCATGGGCACAACCCCATGAGGGCTCTTCAGTGGAAAGGGATTTGCTGGTGGTGAAGGATCGAGGTTTTTATTCTGCTCTCTTTTCTTGCTGTGGGGTGTTCAGAGAAGAAAGGGTCTGCAGCCAAAGTGCATCTGAGCCCCTGCCAGTTCCTGCTGCTGTAACAGGCTGTTGAAGTGGTGGGTGCTCAGGTATGAGTTAGAGCAGCTTCTACTGTCTTCTGCTTTGTGCTAGTGCTTGCACTGATTTTGCAGTGTAGATGTGGCTGGCTTCCCCTGTGTCTGGCACAGTATCAGGACCACTGGGTTTAGGAGAACTTCTAGTGCTCAAGAGCAATTTTCCAGTGCTGTGAACATGGCAGTGTCTTACCTTGCAAACTCCTCCATCGGCAAGCTATTGTGCTGGCTCCAACAAAAATGTCATTTCAGGAAGAGGCTGCGTGTGCCGTTGTGATAGCTGCTTGTATGAACCACTCCTGAAGCACTTTGGGTCTCTGTGTGTTCCGCTCTAAACCAGACTTTAGGCTGTCAGAGGTCTGAGTGGGTGCAAATGTATGTTGATAGGAGGGATCACTTAAAGATGCCACACAAAAACTGAGAGTAAAATTACTCCCTAGAAGAACAAGGTGTGAAAATCATGAGACAGTACTTCAAGAGCAAAAATCAAACAATAAGACAAACAAACAAACAAACCTCCCCAAAAAGAAAGTCCTAAAGTCTAAGAAGAAAAGGAATGCATACAATCATATCAAAGCTAATCAAATCTTCTTCTGCTTCCCCGTCAAACCACGTGACTAAGAATTCTAGTGGGTTCCTTTTAAATCACAGAGTCATTCAGGTTGGAAAAGACCCCTGGGATCATTGAGTCCAACCATCAACCCTACTCTACAAGTTCACCTCTAAACCAGATCCCCCAACTAAGTGACTTCTAAACACATCCAGAGATGGGGAATCAACCACCACCCTGGGCAGCCCATTTCAGTGCCTGACCACTCTCTCCATGAAGAATTTTTTGATGATGTCTAGTCTCAACCTGCCTTGTTGAAGCCCTTCCCTTTGCTTCCATCGTTAATGACCTGTGAGAAGAGACCAGCACCAACATCTCTACAATGTCCTTTCAGATAGTTGTAGAGAGCGATGAGATCTCCCCTCAGCCTCCTCTTCCTCAAACTAAGCAGCCCCAACTCTCTCAATCTCTCCTTAGAAGATTCATTCTCCAGGCCCTTCCCCAGCATCGTTGCCCTCCTCTGCACTCAAGCACCTCAATGTCTCCCTTGTGCTGAGGTACCCAAAACTGGACCCCATACTCAAGATGCAGCCTCACCGGTGCTTAGCACCTCCCTACTCCTGCTGGACACACAATTTCTAATCCAGGCCAGGATGCCATCGGCCTTCTTGGCCACCTAGACACACTACTGGCTCATATTCAGTCAATTAGAACCCCCAGGTCCCTTTCTGCCAGACGGCTCCTCAGCCACGTTGTCCCAAGCCTGTAGCATTGCAGGGGGGTGTTGGTGACCAAAATGCAGGACCCCACGCTTGGCTCTATTGAAACCCAGAACCTTATCCTCAGCCCATAGATGCAGTCTGTCAAGGTTCCTCTATAGAGCCTTACTCTACCCTCCAGCACATCAACACTCCCTCCCAGCTTGGTGTCCTTTGCAAATTTACTGAGGGTGCACTCAATCCCCTCATCAAGATCGTTGATAAAGATGTTGTGTAGGACTGGCCCCAGCCCTGGGCTCTGGAGGACACTGCTCCTGACGTGGTAAGCCAAAGAAATTGTGTTTTATAGAAAGAGTGCTTTTTGGAAGCTCAGCAAAGCAGTAGGAACAGGCTCCTTGTGCTCTTCTAGGAACAACCAGGTTTTAGTTCAAGTCAGTCACTCATTTCAACTCTATCACTTCAGTGTGGAAGTTGGCACATCACTTGGCAAAATCAGTGAGTGTCTTTCTAAAGAGATTTCTGACTTGAATAGAGATGAGAAATTTCTTTCTAAAACTTTGTTTTGAGGTGAGTTTTTTATAGACACATCTGATTCTCCACATTTGTGTCTTATCACATTGTTTAACCAATAGATTCTTGGCTGATTGTATAATGCAGGAGTTATTCCAGGAACTGACGCCGTATATCTGATGGGACTAGCTGTGTTCCAGCTCCTGTGCTTTGTGTTTGAGAGCATTTACTTGAGGTTGGATGTCAGGAGGAATTTCCTTACTGACAGGGTTGTCAGGTACTGGAGCAGCCTGCCCAGGGGGTGGTCCAGTCACCATCCCTGGAGGTGTTTAAGAGTAGGTGTTGCACTGGGGGGACAGGATTTAGTGGTGCTGATAGAGCTAGGAAAAGGTTGTACTCCATGATCCTGGAAGTCTCTTCCAGCCAAAACTATTCCAAGATTCTATGATTTTCTTAAAACTCTGAAGTATCCAAGTACCTAATTTTACATATGGGTGATTGAAGCAGAAGTACTAGCTAGGAGCTGGTGTCTACGGAGCCAGATTCCTAACTTGGAAACCACCCAGTCACTCCTTTTTCCCTGGAAATGGAGATGAGAGATGCTTGAAGTTGCCTTAGCCTGTTGATGTCACCTTGCCAGCAAACCCTTTTTTTTCCTACAAGACAGTCTCATGAGGGAGAATAAAAGAGGAGAAGGAAGGCAAAGAGGAGCCAAATCTCCTTTAAATATAGTAGAGGTTATTGCTTGACTGGTCTTCAGCTGATTGTTCAGCACAAAGCAATGTGCTTATTAGTGCTTGTTAGACTGTTGAGTGGTTCTCTTTGGTCATTCTTGTCCGCACACAATTATCTAGGGTACAGACAAACAGCTATTAATGGGCTGTGAAAGCTGCTGTTGTTCCACTCCCAATGCCAAGTCTTGCTGGTTCCTTTTCATTCCTCCCCGCGCTTGTACAGCTGCGAGGTAGCATTTTCTGTGTTTCTATTTTTTACTGTCTTTTCCCAGCTGATCCTTCTACCATACAGTTGTTTGGTTTCCTTTCAAGTGCAGAATAAATGTCAATTAGTCCCTCATCTGTTTGGTGACTGACGCGCGAATCTCAGGGGTGTAAAAGCCAAGCGGCTCTGTATGTTGAGCTTTTATAAAAAGTGAGATTCTGGCCCTATAATATTTGTCTGCTTGACGCCAGCAAACTTTGAGTCTGATGAAAGGATCTGCGTGAGAGCAGAGCCCAATGAGTGCAGAAGAGCGGTGGGGGTTAGGCACGTTCGTCACCGTCACTCTTCCGCTAGATTCCTTTCGCTCATATTCCTGCTGGTTTCCAGGTGACCACTTTCATTTTGAGATGAGTGTAATCTGATTTGATTTTCCTCCTCAGATCTCCATATTGATACTGCCCTGCCCTCGCTGTATTTTTGGTCAGTTCATTCCTGCTAATATGCTCTTACAAAATTTCTCATAAATGTTTAATTCCTAACAACAGAGCGCCGGAATGATTCTTCCGGTGCAGCAACGTTCCGCTGACCAACTTATCGGAGTGAAAATGCTAATACAACCCCTGGGTCAGTCATGCAGCCATCTTTAATGTAAATTTAATACAGTGATTCCCCTGGAGATGGAAGATGGCAGGCTTACCAGAGCTGCACTGAATCAAGGTACCAGTATTTAGCAGCCCCCGGTTACTAGGATACTGATCCCCTCTCAGACCAGGACAGATAATCGTAGAAATGTTATCCATCACATTTGTGCCTGGCTGTGTTGTATGAAAAAGGCATTTTACAGATTTGATAACGGGCTTAGAAATACTAAAGGACCAGATGGAAGGCTGGGCAGGGGGAAAGGCAAAAGACATGAGGTTCCAGTGTTCCACCTCACTCTCCAGTTGTTTCTCCATCAAAAAAAAGCCCAATCCATATGCTTTATAGGGATAAAGAAAGCATCTTATTTTTCATAACCCTAATAGAAGCATTGGAAAGCAGCCAAGGAGGGAATTTTCCACTTGTGCTGCCTTTCAAGCCTCTTTCAGTACCCACTGTTAAGCAGCAGGGGCACACAGACACTTCACTCCCTTTTCTATTATGCAGCTATGACACATTTAGCTCTTTGGAATGATATTCATATTTTATCAGCTCTCCTAACTTCAGTTCTCTATTTAGAGCATGCTGGGGATGATTTTTTTTCCTTTCCATCATGCATATCCAGATTTAGTAAAGAATGAGACCAAAGCAGTTAAAGAAGAAAAAAAATGCATTAACCCCCAAACTGGTCTGTGAATGTAATCTGGGCTTTCAGGTGCAGGGGATGTTTTCCCCCAGCTGATGATCATTTCCTTTTCCCACACATGGCACCTTCTGCAGGTCGTATCTGATCTGCTTACCCTGAATACAGCATCTGTGCTTTGCAGAAGATCAGATTTTACATCCCTGAAGCACGATATTTAATCTGTGCCTGTGATCTGCCAAACTGCTGAGCTTCCTGCGTGAGAAAGTCCTGAAGCAGCTACTCAGGTCTGTGCTGGCTCTCCGATGCAATGAGGCAGTCGTGATAAAGACCTTGGGAAGCGGCGCTTGTGTATTGATAGCTTCGTTTTTATGAGCTCAGGAAATCTCTTTTGGGTATTGAGGAAAATATTGATTAACTGATACTGCTATCACTATCTCATGATGTTGAGGGCAGCCTGCAAATACCAACAGGAGATGAATTTACTGCCACTGCTCCACTAACCTGAGCAGCCAGTCAAAGCTCAAGACCCTGCAAGAGCACTCAGTGTAGGTGGAGCAATTGGTAACATGAGGACACAATATTTTTGGTACAATTTTTCTGTTTTCTTCTAAATCAGAGCCATAGAAGGTTCTAGGCTGGAAGGGACCTCTAGAGGTCATCTAGTCCAACTCTCTTACACAGGGACAACTCTACCTAGGTCAGGTTGCTCAGAGCCTCATCAAGCCTGACCTTCAATGACTCCAGGGATGGAGCCCGCACCACCTCCCCAGGCAGCCCATTCCAGCCATCAACCACCCTCACACTGAAGAGCTTGTTTCTAATATCTAGCCAAAATCTATCCTTTTCCTGCTTGAACCCATTGCTCCTTGTCCTATCCATACAAACCCTCTTGAAAAGACCTTCCCCTGCCTTCGTGTAGCCCCCCCCTCATGTACTGGAAGGCCAAAAGAAGGTTCCCCCTGGAGCCTGCTCTTCTCCAGGCTGACCAGCCCCAACTCTCTCAGCCTGTCCTCATATGAGAGATGCTCCATTCCCCTGATCATTGTAGTGGCCTCCTCTGGGCGTGCTCCAGTCTGTCTACAACCAGCTTTCAGTCTTTGTCAGGGTTTTTAACTTCAGAAAATACATCACATAGAAGAACTTGTTTCTAACATCCAGCCTAAATAAATCCTATATTCAGAATATAAGAGAAACATCCACTAGACATTTTTCCTATTCTGAAGTACTGGGCTTGCTACTCCATGGAGATCTGTCCTCAAGAAGCCCTCCTGTCTCTCTCACTGCTGCCTCCTATTTCTATCATAATTCCTTAAGCCATGCTTCTACAAGCAAGAAAACCTTTCTCTCTGACCTCATAGGTCATCCCTGCCATGGCCTGAGCCTATAGCNTCTCTTGGGTCCCTTCCAACCCCTAACATCCTATGATCCTATGATCTTCCATTAAAGATGTTAATATTTGAACAGATTTTAGGGAGTTTTGCCTTTTATTCCCATGCTGTCTCATAGACTTTAGACATCACAGTAGCGTGGAAGTGCACTGCAAGTGAATTCCTGCTGTGGCAGGGGGATTGGACTAGATGATCTTTTGATGTCCCTCCCAATCCCTAATGATTCTATGATTCCTTCAGGATGCTATAGTCGGGGGTGTTATGTTCTTCCAGCACAGTCTGACAAAAATACCCCCCTGAAGTTGCTGTTCTTAATGCAATCCCTCATTGCTGGGCACTTCTCAAAGCTCTTTGTGCCTACAAAACACACCGCTGACGTTTCCTCCCTCCAAGCACGTACGTAGTGCAAGAAGACCGAGAATTAAGGCCTCCAGCTTAAAGAAATGGAAGGAAATCTGGCTTCTCTTCGAGGCAGACTTTGACCCCAGGTAGACATCATTAGACCTGCTGATTTAATTAAAACTTACCCGTGTGTTTCCCAACTTCGAGGACCAACTTTCAGTGCAGTGCTCTTGAATTCAGAGCTTTAAGAAGTGGTTGCGAGAAGGGACTTGGAAGGATGGGATCTCATTTAGATGTAAAGGTTCATAACCTCTTGCAGCAATCTTTTCTTTGTCGTTGCCAGACAGTTTCAGGTGTACACAGCAAGCTGCACACGTCTTTGAAGGATTTGAGGAGGATGCTTCATGCTCAGTGATAAATCTAGAGAGTTCTTGTGCCAGTGTCCTTTTGTTATTTTTCTTGCTGCTGACTGGCTTCAACATCTCTTGAGAAATGGAGAAGAGTGTTGTTTTAGTGTTGTGTGTCGTGTACCTGCCTGGTGCCCACGTGAACAGCTAAAACCAAAGGAACAAGTGTAAACCTGATAAAAAACAGAGCTGTGACTTCTGTTAGAATCTCTCACAACAAGAATTGGTTGAGATCCTATTTAACTTCTCAAAGTGGGAAGCCTGGTGAGTACTGCCACGTTTGCAGTAATTTCAGAAATAGGGGCAGATATCTAACACAATCATAGAACATTAGGGATTGGAAGGGACCTTGAAAGACCATCTAGTCTAATCCTCCCATAGGATCTCAGATGGTCCTATATCAATTTACTGGGTTTACTCACTGTCTGATGCCACATGGATGACTGGAATTCATTGGGAATAAACTTTGTAGCAACAATTCCATATAAGAGCTTCCTAGCCAACATAATCCCATGGACATTCTCCTGAAATCTGATGAATTTCTCTTGACCACTACAGCTTGAACACCTCACAGAAATAATCAATGTAATTGCTGTACTTCATAGAACAGTGGGACTGGAAGGGACCTCGAAAGATCATCCAGTCCAATCCCCCTGCCACAGCAGGATCACCTAGACCAAGTCACACAGGAACATGCCCAGTTGGTTTTTAAGCATCTCCAGTGAAGGAGACTCCATAACCCCCTGGGCAGCCCCTTCCAGTGTTCTGTCACCCTTAATGGGAAGAAGTTCCTTCTCATATGAACGTGGAACCTCCTGTGTTCCAGCTCTAGCTCATAGCACTGCCCTGGTTTTGATAGGAAATGTGAGATGTCAAGCAGCAGCTACACAAATGTCTGTCTCTCTGCTTTTCTGAGAACTTTGGTTTTCTGCAGGTGGCTTTTTTGTTCTCAATGACTGCTTAGATTTTACCCCAGGCTTTTGAAGGAGACTTGAGAAAGAGAAAACAGACTATGGATCTGAGCTACTGGCCTCTTAATATAGGATCAAGCTTCTTTAAAGTCACTCTAATTTGTGAGTTGAGATCAAACAGTTTAAGATAATGAGTGTAGTAAGTTTGTGGAAAATGCTTTGATTGCTCAGTGGTGCAAGGCTATTTTTTGGGACAGGAGAATGATCTCTCAGATGTACTACAAATTTTGATTAACCATTTATCTTCTGTGTTTTTAAGGCAAGATGAGCTACAAGGGGTTTGGATTTTTGGGTCAGCTAAAGTGATCATTATGTGTAATTGCTCTTTTTAACCTGTGGTGTTCTGCCTGTGCATCTTGATCTAGAGGTTCCCGCTGTGGCAGGGAGATTGGACTAGAAGATCTTTCGAGGTCCCCTCCAATCCCTAATGTTCTGTGATTCTGTAGGTCTGTAATGTCCCAGCTGAAGTGATCTGGTATGAAGTAAAGTAACCTGAGCTTTGACTGTCATGCAGAGTCTTGGACCTGGCTCAGGCTTAGATCCCAAGGAAGGCATTGAGGTGCAGAGGAGGGCAACGAAGCTGGGGAAGGGCCTGGAGAGTAAATCTGATGAGGAGAGATTGAGAGAGTTGGGGCTGCCTAGTTTGAAGAATAAGAGGCTAAGGGGAGACCTCATCACTCTCTACAACTATCTGAAAGGACACTGTAGAGATGTTGATGTTGGTCTCTTCTCACAGGTCATTAACAACAGAACCAGAGGGAAGGGCTCAAAGCGTCAACAGTGTAGCTTTAGAGTGGACATCAGGAAAAAATTCTTCATGGAGAGAGTGGTCAGGCACCAACCAGTATGGTCTGCTCAGGGTGGTGGTTGAGTCCCCATCCCTGGATGTATTTAAAAGTCACTTAGATGTGGTGTTGAGGGATCTAGTTTAGGAGTGAACTGGTAGAGTAGGGTTGATGGCTGGACTTGATGAGCCCAAGGGTCTCTTCCAACCTGAATGATTCTATGATCCCTGCAGTCTCTGGCATATCCTGGAACAAAGAGCTAATGACAGAAATAAAAGAAACATGACTAGGAGCCTGCTTGTAAGAGAGAGAAAGTGATGGATAAAACCATGTCCTGTTTGCATCTAAGCTTAATTTGTTGAGTTGAATTGCATAATAAACAACTGAATCCTTAAATGTGAATATTTTATTTTAAAAATTACTTTAAGTAAGAAATGCAGCTTAAGTGCTTTTAGCAAGAAACATTCCCTACTACGTTGCAAGAAAAAAATCCGTAGAGCGTTTCTGTATGTTTCAAAGGAGATTTAAGTAATTTCCAAAGGTTTACAGGTTTGAAAGCTAAGCTATACGAGACAGTTATAGAGCTCATTAATACAGATGGAATTGGTCTCAAGCTGCAAGACTTAAGCCTGAGGCTTTGTTTCAAATAACCTTAAATGTGGGTTTAAGCTGACAGTAAAAAATATCCCTAACCTGCTTTGGGGAGGAGTGGAGAAGCGATCGCATTGCAGAAAGAGGCTCTATAAAACATGGCAGGAGTTTTGGTTGGGTGTCTACACTATATTACCCTGAACTAAACGCTTTCCAGATGTAACAGAAGCAGTTCCTTGAACATCCTGTTGTGCTTTGCATTTTATATGATGCTTGAGTAGCAAACCAAGGTTCTGCATCTCTGCAAACAAAGATCAGGTGTGGAGCTTTCAGCTTTCCAGCTCCTCCTTCTTCACTTCACTTTTTGTGCGTGTGTGGAGAGGATGCAGATGGCACGTGGTGAGGCACTGCCTGGAGAAACAGTGGCTGCCCCCTCCCTGGAAGTGTTCGAGGCCAGGTTGGATGGGGGTCTGGGCAATTGGTGAAAGGTGTTCTTGCCCATGGCAGGGGATTGGCACTAGATGATCTCTGAGGTTCCTTCCAAACAAAACCATTCTATGACACTCTGATTCCAAGGTGCTTCTCTCAGTAATTGCCACATCATCATCTTCCATTGTGTAGCAGTAATCCTATTTATTAATTATCATGTGGACTTTTGTATTTTCCCCCAATAATTATATTGTGGAAATTCTTCTAATTGAATCTCATTCCTTTTCTGGAACTGCGGGTTCAGACCCGTTGCTTCATTCGTACTCAGCATCTCCATATTGTTGCTGCCCTTCTATTATGGATTATCTAGAATACAATTTTCTAAGACTTTCTGTCTGTCAGTAAGGGGAAATATTGAGTAAGGTATTTGAAACTGCTCTGGGTGGAGACACCTGAGCATTGCTTAGCACTGGGACAGGCTGCCCAGGGAGGTTGTGGTGTCTCCTTCCCTGGAGATGGTGAAGACCCGCCTGGATGTGTTCCTATGTGGCTTGGACTAGGTGATCCTGCAGTGGCAGGGGGATTGGACTAGATGCTCTTTTGAGGTCCCTTCCAATCCCTAATGATTCTATGATTCCTTAGGAGTTTGAGTGACATCGTGCTGTGTCCTCTTGGTGCTACCACCTAAGCAAGCTTTCAGGAATTCGGTTTTCAGCACATTTCAGACTCAAAGAAACTTCTTTGGAAGTTGCACTCCAGGAATGGCCATTACCAGTAAACATCAGCAGTACTATCATCAGCAACCTTTAGCAGTACTATGCTGTCTGATCAGGTGTTGATTCCCAGTCACTGAGAATAAGAGCTCCCTCATACTGGTTTTGAAACTACACACTCTCTGTGACCACAAAGCGGTAGCCTTAGTTTCTGCAGCTCTCACTAGGTTTAACTTAAAAATAGAAGGGATTGATACATCAGTCTCCCCCTCTCCTTTTGTACTTTTTTGCATTATAATCTACACTCATTTTCCAGAACATTTAGCTGTGGCTGATTCCCAATTCTTCATCATCTTCCAAGACTTACCATCTGCTTCAGAATGCATATCTAAGCATGAAATATCTTGGATATAAAATTATGCCGTTTTCAGGACTTGCTGAGCATCTCTCAAGTTATTTTACTCCTTCATTAAAACAAAAAAAGCAAAAAAAACCCTAAAGAATTGTGCTTTGAGAGAAATACATCCTGCCCTTCTCCGTGCAGATGTGAATGAATAAGCTCATTCCAGTTGCATGAGCTTGGTAAACAAGGCTTTGCTGCATGAGTAGGATGGAAGCAGGACAGGCTAGTATGTAAAATGGTTCTGCTTTGACGATCAGAGTCACAGAACATCAGAGATTGGAAGGGATCTCGAAAGATCATCCAGTCCTATCCCCATGCCAGAGCAGGATCACCTAGATCAAGTCGCACAGGGACATGTCCAGGTGAGGCTTGCACACCTCCAGAGGAAGGACAGGAATGGTTGTAAGCTGGAACGTAGGAGATTCTACATAAATATGAGAAGGAACTTCTTCCCAGTGAGGGTGACAGAGCACTGGAACAGGCTGCCCAGGGGGGTTGTGGAGTCTCTGTCAGTGGAGATGTTTGACCCACCTGGATGTGTTCCTGTGTGACGTTGTCTAAGTGATCCTGCTGTGTCAGGGGGATTGGACTAGGTGATCTTTCAAGGTCTCTTCCAATCCCTAATGATTTTTTGATTCTATGATTCGATAACCTTTCCAAACCCTAATGGTTCTATGATTCTATGATTAATGCCTTTCAAAACACATTGTGGTGAAGTTTTAAAGGTTTAGAGAAAAATTCCTGTTATTAATAGTGGTCTTTGACAGGTTGAATCCCTTAATCGTACAACCCTCAGTACTTCTCAACTGTCTAGAAAGTTTGAGAACAGGTCTTCACTGCTGATGGTGACTGTGGGTGTTTGCAGGAGTTGTGTTTTAAGAGTTTTCAGTAGAGGGGTAACCGCGTGTATGAAAAGTGGAGAATAAAAGGAAGGGCAGCAAGAAGCCTGCTGTTAGTAACTACTATGTAAACTGAATTATGATTTTTTTAAAAGCAGCTATTTTCTGTGTGAGACATCTTCCTTCGCCATGGAGGAGGAAAGTGTTGTAGTGGAACACAGCAATTTACTTCACAGTGATTCAGTAACGGAGGTTGTGTGCTGGAGACTGAGGGAAAGACAGGAACCTGTTGTTGGTAACGATGAGGTGACCAGCAGTAAAATAAAACCTGTCCTGTCTGCGTTCCACTGACGTTGAGTGATCTGAAAGCAGCAGTCAGGAACAGAGAGCAGACGTTAGGAGTCCCAGCAGTGGTGTGGCACGTGAAAATGTTATCACAGGGCAAGGAGGTCTCAGAGAACAGCCTTTGGAGAAGAAATTGAGGAGCAATTTATGTAAAGATTGTTTATGATCAATGAAAGGGAAGAGCAGGAAAAACAGTGTGAAAGGAGATATCAGATGTTGCTCTTACAGGGTGTTTTTGGTGAACCTGGGTGTCTTAATGCTGGAGGATATAACATTGGGGCCTGGAGAATAAATCTTATGAGGAAAGACTGAAAGAGCTGGGGCTCTTTAGTTTGAGGAAGAGGAGGCTGAGAGGAGACCTCATCACTCTCTACAACTACCTGAAAGGACCTTGTGGAGAGGTTGGTGCTGGTGTCTTCTCACAAGCAATTAGTGACAGAATCATAGAGCGTTAGAGATTGGAAGGGACTTCGAAGCATCATCTAGCCCAATCCCCCTGCCAGAGCAGGATCACCTAGACAGAACAAGAGGGAATGGGTTCAAACTACAGCAGGGTAGGTTTAGACTTGATATTAGGAAGAATTTTTTTCACAGAAAAGGTGGTCAGGCACTGGAATGGGCTTCCCAAGGAGAGGTTGTTGAGTCGCCATCCCTGGATGTGTTTAAAGATTGTTTGGATGAGTTTTTAAAGGAATCTGGTTTAGGTGCAAACTTGTAAGGTAGGGTAGATGGTTGGATTCTCTGATCCCAAGGGTGATTCTGTGACAGGCTGTAGCAAGATGAGTTTATTCTCAAAAGTGTTTGCTTCTAAATACCAACGTGGAACAGCATTTCCCTTTTTAAAGGAGGAGGGACAACAAGCAAAACTAAGGAGTTTGCTCCTTCATATCTATTTCTATCCATATTTATTTCATTCATATGTAGGCATGAAAATGTAATGCTAAAATGAAACGTGTGGTTAGTCCAGAGGAAGCTTGCAGCAAATACAGGCTTTCTAAGATCTGTGTTAATCTGCATTTTGAAAGTGCATAGAAGCATTTCAGGACAAACGGATGCACGTAGGGCAACGAGGATGATGGAGGTGGAGCACCTCCCTTATGAAGAGAGGCTGAGGGGGCTGGGTCTCTTGAGCTGGGAAAAGAGGAGACTGAGGGGTGACCTCATTAATGTTGATAAATATGTGAAGGGTGGGTGTCAGGAGGATGGAGCCCGGCTCTGCTCAGTGTCATGTAGTGATAGGACAAGGGATGATGGTTGTAAGCTGGAACATAGGAGGTTCCACATCAATATGAGAAGGAACTTCTTCCCAGTGAGGGTGACAGAGCACTGGAAGGGGCTGCCCAGTATGGTTGTGGAGTCTCCTTCTCTGGAGAGGTTTAAGACCTGCCTGGATGTGTTCCTGTGTGACTTGGTCTAGGTGATCCTGCTGTGTCAGGGGGATGGACTAGATGATGTTTTGAGGTCCCTTCCAATCCCTAATGATTCTATGATTTCCTCTGTCTTTGTATTTGACTGAAATATACTCAGAATATAAGGTTCTAAGAAAAGTAAGAAACTCAGAGAAAGGAACAGCCAAGAGGGTAGCAGCAGAAAACCAGCATCTGAATCTGTTCCAAATAGAATGACTGGTACAAACAGCTAAATAAAAACAGTCACAGAAATTCATTCTGTCTGTCTGGGGTAGAGAGGCGAGACCTATAAAGAAACAGTTCCTTCAGCTGCAACCAGACTGTAGAGAGATTAACAGGTATTGTGGCAGCTCTCTTGAGCTGAGAGACATGAGAGCTGAGAAATGGCTGGGAAATCACGTCCACGTGAAAAAAGAATGGACCTGCTTCCTGTCACACTTTAAGGAAGAATTAGAAGCAATTGTGGACTTGGCTTCAGTAGAAAGGGTATTGTCCATGCCTTTAAATACTGTTATTTTTGTAAGCATCACATAGGTTTTGTGTGATCTACTCACAATATTCTTGGATTGGGAGGGAGGACTGAGTCTTCTTTTTATTTAAGACCTTTGAGGTCTGTGAATCCACTTTTTTTTTCTCCCTTTCCTGTTAGAAATCTTTTGCTTTTGTGCTTCTGTTTTTCTATTGAAACTAATGAGCCTGTCTCCAGAAAACCACTGAATCTTGATGGATGTGATCTGTCAGCAGCCTGCGTGTGTATCGTAGAGTCATAGGATCATTAGGGATTGGAAGGGACCTCGAAAGACCATCTAGTCCAACCCCCCTGCCACAGCAGGATCACCTAGACCGCGTCACACAGGTAGGAGATGTTCTTCCTAAAATACAAAACATCAGGAAAACATCAGGATTCCTGGTATGTTGGTGTCGTCGCTCAGCTCTGATTTTCACGCCTGAGCAAAGCCTGCTAGGTAGCTGCATTCTGCACACTAAGCAGCAATCATGCAGGCAGAACGGAGTGCAGTCCGATAGCTGTGCTCCTGTGGGCCCCGTGGACCTGCAAGCACTCAAAAAACCCAGCGTTCAGCCAGTAGCAGTGTTCTGATTGAATTGCTCTTATTTACAGCTCAGAGAGTACCCCAGCATGCAAACCACGGCACTTTTGGCTTCCTGCTGGTGACTGTACTCATTCCTTTCTAATGCTCTCTAGAGCATACACTCTCATTTTTGCAGATTTTCTAAATCACACTGTTTCTGGATCTTAGCTAGTGATGCCAGTCCTGTCTTTTGCAGTACTGGGGGGCTTTGTTAGAGCTGTGTGATTCTTGCCAATAGGGCACTTTATTGAGAGGGAATTTCACAGAATCATGGAATCATTAGGGATTGGAAGTGACCTTGAAACATCATTCAGTCCAATCCCCCTGCCACAGCAGGATCACCTAGACCAAGTCACACAGGAACACATCCAGGCAGGTCTTAAATGTCTCCAGTGAAGGAGACTCCACAACCCCCCTGGGCAGCCTGTTCCAGTGCTCTGTCACCCTCACTGTGGAGAAGTTCCTTCTCATATTGGTGTGGAACCTCCTATGTTCGAGCTTACAACCATCATCCCTTGTCCTATCACTACATGACATTGAGCAGAGCCTGGCTCCATCCTCCTGACACCCACTCTTCACATATTTATCGACATTAATGAGGTCACCCCTCAGTCTCCTCTTTTCCAAGCCCAAGAGATCCAGTTCCCTCAGCCTCTTCTCATAAGGGCGGTGTTCCACCTCCTTCATCATCTTCATTGCCCTACACTGGACTTCCTCCAGCAGCTCCACATCCCTCTTGAACTGAGGAGCCCAGAACTGGACACAACACTCCAGATGTGGTGTCACCAGGGCAGAGTAGAGGGGGAGAAGAACCATTCTTGATCTGCTAACCGTCCCTCTTCTGATCCACCCCAGGATGCTGTTGGCCCTCTTAGCCACAAGAGCACGATGCCGGCAATTTTATGTGTTTTTATGCCAAAGGGCCCTTGGGTTTACTGAATTCCAGGGTATAAGCCATGTAAAAAAACATTGGGTCACTAGACCTAATTCTATGATAACAATATAATAGCTCTCACTTTTAAGCGATGACAGAAAGAGGATGGTTACTGTCACGATGTCACGCTCATTTGCTTAAGCAGATCTATGCCACGCTTCACCTACCTCATTTGCTTTCTCAAGGGTAGCTATCTAACACAATTGGTTTTGCAAATGCTTTCTGAGTATCTAGGAGTGTGTTTTACACTCAAAACCATGCAAGTTGAACATCTTGAAGTGTTTTGGGGAATCATTCTTGTTCAACAGGACTTGGTTATTAAGTAAATTCACAGGGCGCAATTATCCCTCTCACCACAGTGAGGTTACTAGATTTTTGTAAAGGGGAGAAAGAGGATGGGAAAGACCAGTCTCATCTGCATCATGCAGTTCTGGAGCCCTTACTACAGAGGGATGTGGAGATGCTGGAGCGAGTGCAGAGGAGGGCCATGAGGAAGATCAGAGGGCTGGAGCACCTCTGCTATGAGGTCAGACTGAGAGAGTTGAGGCTGTTCNGGGGTTAAAACTACTAATTTTGAATAATACTTTTTATTTTTGAATAATAATTTTTTCAGAAGGCAGTTCTCAGGAGAAAGCAAAACCAGTTCATGATTTGGGTGGGTAATGTAGCTCTGCAATACCTTGTTTTGCTCTGCCTTCTGATTGGGACCGTTCATACTTGGTCTTATGGTTCCTCTGGTTTGTTATGAAGATGCTGCAGGGGCCGTCGTCTCCATGACTGTAAATATGCTAAGTTGATTAGCCCTGAAGACAAAATGCTTCTTGAAAAGTGATTGATTTCTAAAATTGCTCTTTTTCTGATCAGCTTCCCAAATGCAAAGAAAAAGAAATAACAAAAGCATCAACCAAAACCAGCGATGAAATCTGTCTGACCTTATCAGTGTGAGCTGTGTTGACAGGTCTCATCTATGGGTGCATGCAGTTTTCCCAACAGGCATCAGCCCTTCTTAGGTCAACTTCTATCTTTGTCAGCAGCAGATTTAATCTGTAAGAATGTCTTCCCATAAAGGAGAGAAAGTTCTCAAAGCCAAAATCTTATTACAGCACAAGGAATTTCCAGTTTACCCCCATTTAAGAAGAAAAAAACTCTTTGTGGGCAAAGGGCAAAAATAATGCACTTTTCTCTGAACCTTTTTAGTCTGCGTGATGATGTATTCCTCTTACATTGGGAAGATGGAAGGGGCATACCTGGGGATTCTAGGTGCTCTTAGTTTGAACAACAACTAAATTTGTATGAATGTTGATGCTGTACTGCCTCCTCAATTAACTGAACGTCTTGGGCAGGTGTAGAGGTCTGTACCTGAGGAGATGCACACTGCAGACAGAGCTAACTGCTTATAATGCTGAGGATAAACATAGGTAACTTGCCCATCCCAAATAGTCATTAATCATGACCTTAATATTGTGTCCAGTTCTGGGCTTTTCAGTTCAAGAAGGACATAGAGCTGCTGGAGAGAATCCTGGTGGCCAGTAGGATGGCCATAAGCTAGCAATGGGCCATTATGGCCAAGAAGGCGAATGGCATCCTGGGGTGGATCAGAAGTGGAGTAGTTAGTAGATTGAGAAAGATTCTCCCCTGCCTCCTCTCTGCCCTAGTGAAAGCCCATCTGCGACTGGACCTAGGTGACCCTGCTGTGGGTGGGGGATTGGACTAGATGATCTTTTGAGGTCCCTCCCAATCCCTAATGTTCTGTGATTAACATGCATGGCTGTGCCTCTCCTATATTCATGCTGAATTTGATATCAAATGCTCACATGATGCTTCTCTGAGGCTGCAAGAATGAAGAAACAATTACATTAATCCAAATGGCCTCTCCTCCCTTCTCAACACAAGCCATACAGTAGACATAAAATGCTCAATTAGTTAGGATACTTCTCAATATATCATCCTAATGGCATCACACTCAACAAACAGAAAACATCACCTGCGACAGTGTCTGATTGCAGACAGTGACAGGCAGAGATCTGAGTAGGAAAAGTTGGCCAAGTGTGTTTATTTTCCCAGTACTGCCGCTGCTGTTCGGTCGGGGGCGATGATACATAAATGTCATTATCTAATTTACCAGATGAAGCTTCTTTCCTGCCTTTCAAAAGGTCAATTTGATATCTAAAAATAACGTCTCCAAGACAAATAGAGCAGTTTCCATTCCGTTAGGAAATCAGGGCACACACACAAGGCTGCTTGACAGAAATTGACACAGTCAGCCTGAGAATGAGATGTACACCCAGAGCTCATTCCCCAGCCTGATGCTTCCCTCCCATCGCTTCCTCTGGGCTTGGTGTTTCTTTTGTTTAATGGTATTTAAAGCAGTAGGAATTGTCATGTTCTGTTTTCTTTCTGGGAATTCTTAGGCGAGGATCTCTCTTTTGCAGACAGCTACTGTCTATTTTTATGTGAAGAGTTTCAACCCAGTTACAGCTCATCCAAGCATTCATTCACTTCCCATCACTAAGTCGGCATTCCAACAGACCCTTTATAGCCAACTAAGAAAATTACCTGGCACTTTTATTGTTTTAAAGAGGTTTAAATGTGATTTGGTTCAAGAAAGCTGCAAGTACTTACCTAAAATTAGGTGATCAACATGCCATAGCCGTCAAAAGCTGTGAGAAGTCAGACACAATGAATGATGCTGCTGGAGAGCACAGAGCCACAAAGATGAGGAAAGGAGTGGAACATCTCCCTGATGAGGAAAGGTTGAGGGAGCTGGGTCTCTTGAGCTTGGAAAAAGGAGGGGTGACCTCATTAATGTTTAAACATGTGGAAGGGTAGGTGTCAGGAGGATGGAGCCAAGCTTTCAGTGGTATCTAATGATAGGACATAGATACCAGTTCAGTGGTATCTAATGATAGGACAAGGGACAATGAGTATCACTGGAATACTTTGTGCGATGGAAATTTCCAGTGGTTACTAAAGAAGACATGGACAGGTTCCTTCTACTCTGATAGGACCCAGTTTTTAGTATGTTTTTGCTTGGTTGTTGGTTTTAGGTTGGTGATGTCCACCCTACTCATTTGTATATCTGTTGCTAGGTATTCTAAAATAAATCTATGGGGAGGAACATCTATTGTTACATCTATAAGATTTCTTCAATCTTATTTGCCCAATTTACAGGCACGTCCATTTAGCTTATAAGCTGAATTCTGGAATTACACGACAGGTATTGATATATTAGGTTGTGTTTATGTTGTGATAGGTGTTTCACATCCTATCTCACCAGCTTGTACAATAAGACAGTGTTCTTCCTTCTTCCTTCCTGAAAATACTACCCACCCCTGCTTCAGTGCAGATTGTTTTATGTCACCTTAATTAATTTAATGTAGTTTTAAATAATTTATGGTTGCTGAATTATTACACTAAAAAGTTATTACTGCAAATGACATCGTCCTCTGAAACAGTCACAGATGGAATGAGTTCAGTGAAGGAATCCACATAATATTATCACTCCAATTTAAGTTGAATAATATAGTAATTGTTTAAATTAAATGATTTATTAGGTACAAAATGTATCACATTAAATCACAACAAATAATCCTGGCTGTGATTCCAAGCTGGGTTAAACTCCCAGAAGAGGAGGAAGCCTCTTGAACCACACAGCTCCTCTGGAAGAAGATGGTGTGAAGAGTAGATTTCAGTTGTCTCTGAGAATGAATGCATGAGATAGTTTTCCTTCTCCTTTAACCTAAATCTGGAAAGATAGAAGCAATAAAATCACTGTATCGGGCTCTTTCTGAATTCAGACACTGTGCATTGACTTTGACTCTGTCCTGGTTTACCTTCCATTACAGACTAAGCTTCCTGTAATGGATTTTAATTAAATATCATTATTTAGTCATCTTGAAATTGGCTCAAGCCAGTTTTGATAGTCTGAACAGAAGATGGCTACAAATCATTGGTTGCAGTCAGGGCCAGGACATCCCGGAAGTCAGTTAAAGAGGGATTTGATAACCTCTTCCAAGAGCATCTGGACAAGAACAGTCCCAGGTACCAGTACAGGCTGGGGACTGACCTGTTGGAGACTAGTTCAGGAGGAAGGGACCTGGAGGTCCTGGTGGCCAGCAGGATCAGCATGAGCCAGCAGTGTGCTCTTGTGGCCAAGAGGGCCAACAGCATCCTGGGGGTGGATCAGAAGNAAATTGAAAAATAATACAGTGCTGCTTTCAGGAGCCTTCCTCACTTTCAAACATTCTGTAGGCAAACTAATCCAGGGAGCCTTCAAGCTGCTGACTCACTAAATGAGAAATTAATAGAGGTTGTTTTTGATTGGATTTTACTTGTTTTTATCAATACATCAGAATACAAGTTTCTTTTTCTCTATTTGTTAAGCTGATATTAAAAACATTCACTTTGATCAAGCGGCTGTTGGACTGAGTTTTACCACCCATTTTCCTGTGAATTTAATGTTTTACTCTTATCACTTATTACTGCTGTTATTGAGCATTATTCTGTTATTTGGGGGTTCTGATTGTTTCTATTATTGATTTACTCTTCCCTGTAGAATGTGCAAACATATTGGAAAATGGAGCTAAGAAATGAATAGAAAGTTAAAGAGTCTCTTAAAAACCTCACATATTCCTACGAGATGTAAGTTTTATTTGAAATACAGCCCCGGATTACTGCAGTTCATTCGGATTTGTCTGATTTTCTTGACTCAGCTTACTTTAAGACTTGATATATGGAGAACAAATTCGGCTGTTGTTATGGCTGCTTTCCTCCTTCTGGCAGTTGCAATGGTTAGCTGCCCTCATGATTCAGAATGTTTTCCCATCTGCTGCTTGCTTCTGTTCAAGGTACCATGCATTTTTAATCTTTAAATCATTAGGTCTGGGTTAGTTTGGGGATATATATCCTCCTCAGAGAGTCTCCTAAAGACAGGAGTCTCCTACTGCCTTTTATTCCATATGGAGATTGCCATTCTGTGAGAAGGAGTGTCTGTAGTGCAGGGAAGGTGTTGATATGTACACTCAGATCCTTTCAAATGGAAACTCTATGGCCAGGAGTGACCCACTGTGGACATATTTCTGTCTTCAAAAGTGTTTGCGGAGTGGGCGTCGTCTCTGCCACCAGCTAGATCAATTACCTTTAATACTTCTTGAAAATAATACCCTGGGATCAAACCTGGAAATACTGTAGCAGGGAAAAGAAAATGTTTGTTGTTTATTTAGACCATTTTTGGAAGTAGCTACAGGTCTTCCACATCTTGAGTATTGTGTCCAGTTTTGGGCACCTCAATACAAGATCGATGTGGAGGTGCTGGAGCAGGTGCAGAGGAGGGCAACTAAGTTGGTGAAGGGCCTGGAGAATAAATCTTGTGAGGGAAGACTGAAAGCCCTGGGGGTCTGTAGTTTGGGGAAAAGGAGGCTGAGAGGAGACCTCATCACTCTCTATAACTATCTGAAAGGACCTTGTGGAGAGGTTGGTGCTGGGCTCTTCTCACAACCAATTAGTGATAGAACAAGAGGGAAGGGGTTCAAGTTACACCAGGGTGGGTTTAGACTTGTTATTAAAAAGGATTTTTTCACAGAGAAGGTGGTCAGGCGCTGGAATGGGCTTCCCAGGGAGGTGGTTGAGTTGCCACCCCTGGATGTATTTAAAGATCCTCTGGATGAGGTGTTGAGGGATCTGGTTTAGGGGCAAACTTGTAGTAGATGGTTGGACTCGATGATCCCAGGGGTCTTTTCCAACCAGAGTGATTCTGTGATCTGAATCTTTAAAAAATATAGCCTGAGTAACTAGTTTTACTGTTTAGACTTCTGGTGTTTAAGTTTTAAACAAAACTATCAAGTGGATGGTTTTGAGCTAAATTTGTATCTTCTCATCCTGACTGAGAAGCCTGAGCAACAGTGCAGCTTCTCTGTCCATGTTTCATGTATTGGGGGTCTAGAGGTATCTTTCAGCTGCTTGAGATGGGGAGGAGGATGCTCCAGCTCTTCAAATATATTTCATACAATCATAGACTCATTAGGGATTGGAAGTGACCTCGAAAGATGATCTAGTCCAGTCTCCCTGCCACAGCAGGATCACTTAGACCAAGCCGTAGAATCAGTCAAGGTTAGAAGGGACCACAGTTTCCCTTTTCCAGGGGACTGGGAACCAGACACGAGGAAAGGAAGGGGCAGACTTTCCACTTCTAGTGCAGCTGTAACCTAATTTATCGCACGCAACTTGCAGCCTTCAGGGAGACTAAATGGAGAGTTAGAAAGATTTGGCACTCTTGGAATTATTTAAACAATCTTTGGATTATTTAGTGTTTTCTTTTATGGGTCAAGAAACGCCTGCTGTGGGCAAAGTCTGCCATTCTGACGGCTTCAATCCGTGCCACACCTCAGACTAGAAAAACCCTATCAAGGCTTTGCTATGCTCTTTCAATAATGTTGCCTTGGAGTATCAATCTTCATCAACCAGCCACACATGAAGTCAGAATGTGCTCCAACCTGATGTCCTGCTCATGTCACCAAACAGGAAAAAGCACAGAATCGTTTTGAGAATGTTTTTCTGTCAGAGAAAGCTCCTAACATACTGCTGCAGACTCCTCACGTGAACTGCTCCCTACTGGTGCCTGTCTGCTTCTAGAATGTTGATCTTCTCGAGCCTAATAGTAAATCAGAGCTGACAATCTACTCAAGAACTTACTCCAAGATATAATTAGTTTATTAGATGGATGCCTATGTTGAGAAATAAATTAAGACAAGGAAGAATCTCTTTTGAAGCTCCCAGGTTAGATGACTCGGAGCAGATGCTCTGCTCACTGTGGCTCAATTGATCTCACTACAACCAAAGATCTGCACCTTTCTCATTTAATCAATTGTTTTGCAACCCCTTTTCTTAACTCGTGAAGTTCTGCAGGGCCTTAAATGATGGCTGCAGCTTCTCCTATCTGTAATTTGAATAAGATGAAAAGCCTGTTTACTTCCTCGGTAACGACGCACTGCGCACACTGCACACTGATAACAAGCACCATCTTAAAAACAGCTTCATTATGTTCCCTTCAGGTTCTGGCAAGGGCTGGAGGTGGGTGAGATGGATCATTTTGCTGATCAGATATGGCAATCCCTGTGTTTTCTGCATTCTCAAGGACGACAAGATATTAACCAAGCATAAACATCTTACAGCTGCCTCCTAGAAACCTGCTGTATTTATTTAGGGGTTAGTGAAGGAGGAACATTTCCCAAAGGTTGTCGGAAATGTCTGCAGCCTAGATGCGTAAGATGATAATGGATTTATACTTTGCTGACAGTTTGTGGCTGACAGTTCATTGAGAAACAGAGCTCAGAGTATTTTATTACTTTGCAAAAGTAAACAAGTGGATGTGCTGCTTCTAGCCTTTGCAGGGGTTGCTGTTTTAGAAGCAAACAAGCTGCTTCACAGAGTCATTAAGGATTGGAAGGGACCTCGAAAGATCATCCAGTCCAATCCCCCTGTCAGAGCAGGATCACCTGGACCAAGTCACACAGGAACACATCCAGGCAGGTTTTAAATGTCTCCAATGAAGGAGACTCCACAACTTCCCTGGGCAGCCTGTTCCAGTGCTCCGTCACCCTCACTGTCAAGGTGGAACCTCCTCTGTTCCAGCTCACACTCATTACCCCTCATCCTATCACTAGANACCCATTGCCCCTCATCCTATCACTAGATGACACTGAGGAAAGCCTGGCTCCATCCTCCTGACACCCACCCTTCACATACTTATAGACATTAATGAGGTCACCCCTCAGTCTTCTCTTCTCCAAGCTCAAGAGATCCAGCTCCCTCAGCCTTTCCTCGTAAGGGAGGTGTATCCAGAGCTGAAGGGGACACAAACAAAATAGCTGTGACAGAATCCTGAGACAGCTAGGTGTGACAGGAAGCCGAGGAGTCCACCAGCACGCTGGCGGGCCAAGCCCCAGGAGAGCCATCCCTCGACCAGCCTGCAGAAACACCCGTGCACACTACCATGGGCCTGGCCAGTGACTCTTGCTGAAAAGCTCCTGGTTTTTTTAGATGCACATGGATTTGAATGGCTTATGTAATGTGCCCCTGCTTTGTCCTTTCTACGGGACTCGGGGAGAAAAGCGTGCGACTTCCTCAGGTTTCCAGTGACGTTTACATCCCTCTGGGCTGCTTGAAGCGCTTGATTGAGCTCACATGGTGCGCTCGCAGATGCGGTGTGTTTATCCAGCAGCGTGTGTGTGCCTTTGGAGTCAAGTTGTGTGCGTGCCAGAGTGTGCACACACACGCAAAGAGATCTGCAGTTGTATAAATACATACAGTTAGACCTCCCAAGGACAAACGCCTTGCGCTGACGTGTTATGCTGAGGCGCCTCTGTTGTGACACGGCGTTAGCCTTCGTGTCACTGTTGCTCATCATCTTTTACATTCAGTTCGCCTTCCAGCGAAACGGGAAGTATTCAGTGTGTCGTTCCGTACAGCCTGGATGTTCGTGGGATGACATTTTGTGTGTGCTGCTTTGTTTTCAAATTTCCTGGAAGTAGTTCAGCTTCTGAGCTTCGCTGCTCTTCTGTCAGAAGGCACTGTTTGTGGTGGCGTTAATATTGCATAGAGGACGTTGCTTCCCTTGTGCCTTAGGATTGTAGAGTCATGGAGTTGCTTAGGTTGGAAAATACCTTTAAGATTCACAGAATGATTCAGTTGGAAAAGATGTTTAGGATCATCAAGTCCAACCATCAGCTCTACTCTGCATGTTCACCCCTAAACCAGATTCCCCCAACACTATATCTAAGCGACTTTTAAACACATCCAGGGATGGGAACTCAACCATCACACTGGACAGCCCATTCCAGTGCCTGACCACTCTCTCTGGGAAAGAATTTTTCCTGATGTCCAGTCTAAACCTCCTCTGTTGAAGCTTGAAGCTCTTCCTTCTGGTTCTGTTGCTAATTATCTGCGAGAAGAGACCGGCACCAACATCTCTACAGTGTCCTTTCAGGTAGTTGTCAGAGCGATGGCGTCTCTCCTTAGCCTTATCTTCCTCAAACAAAACAGCCCCAACTCTCTCAATCTCTCCTCATCAGATTTATTCTCCAGGACCTTCCCCAGCTTTGTTGCCCTACTCTACACTCGTGTCAGCACCTTGATATCTCCCTTGTCTTGAGGTGCCCAAAACTGGACCCAGCACTCAAGATGCAGCCTTACAAACGCTGAGTACAGGGGGACTATCACCTCCCTACTCCTGTTGGACACAGTTCCTACCCCAGGCCAGGATGCCATTGGTCTTCTTGGCCACCTGGACACACTGCTGGCTTACATTCAACTGCCTGGCAGTTAGAACCCCCAGATCCTTTCCTGCCAGTCTGCTTCCCAGCCACCCTGCCCCAAGCCTGTAGCATTGCAGGGGGTTGTTGTGACCACAATGCAGGACCTGATGCTTGGCTCCACCGAAATGCAGACAGTTATCCTCAGCCCATCGATACAGCCTGTCAAGGTCCCTCTGCACAGCCTTTCTTACTCTCCAGTAGATCAACACTCCCTCCCAACTCTGTGTCATCTGCAAATGTCCAGTGATGGCTGTCTGATGAGAAGTGTTTGCAGCAGTGGTGCTAACAAATGTCCTTTAGCAGGAGGCGCGTAGCTCTCAGTGCATTACGTGGTTGCACACAGACCCTTGCTGTCGGCTTCAGAAGGGGAAACTACTGCTCCCCAGGGCTGCACAGAGCTCCCAGGACCACAGGCTCTGCTGACCTTGTGCACAGATTTACATGGGCAGAAGCCATTTGCACTCTTCCCAGCAGCAACTCAGGCTTTCCCTGGAAGGCTGATGGAGCAGTACAAGGTGCCTTTGGCAAAGCAGCTATGTGCTGCTGTCCAGGGAACCGGTAACCGTGCTGTGCTGCACTGTGCCTTTGCTTTGTACAGCTTACTGGAGTCCTTTCTTTGGAGTGTTGTTGCATCAAATAAGGCCAGTCACTTGTTAACATCAAACTTGGAATCAGTTCTGACTGAGCATTGTAGGGAGTTGGAACTGGATGATCCTGTGGTCACTTCTCACCTTGACTGACTTGGTCTAGGTGATCCTGCTAGGCAGGGGGCTTGGACTAGATGATCTTTCGAGGTGCCTTCCAATCCCTAATGATTCTATGATACTGAGCAAGGGTTTTCTAGTCCTGGATTGGCTTTATTGCTGTGAAGCTGACTGGGTTTTTGAGTCTGCGTTTGTTTCACCCTTGATAAAATTTCTAAATGTGAACGAGAAAATTCCTTCTTCACAGGGAGGAGGAGTACAGAGCGAAGAGACATGTTTTTGCAGCTGGTTCTGAAGGAGATAAAATTGTCATTAAATAGTAAATCCTGACCTTGCCTGTTGGGCAGGCAGACATGTAATGAACTGTGACACGGGCAGGTGTAGAGTCTGGCTTCTGGGCAAGAACTCCAGGTACCAGTATAGGTTGGGGACTGACCTGTTGGAGAGCAGTGTAAGAGAAAGGGTCCTGGTGGCCAGCAGGATGACCATGAGCCAGCAATATGTCCTTGTGGCCAAGAGGGCCAACAGCATCCTGGGGTGGAAGTGAAGGGAGGTCGTTAGCAAATCGAGAGAGGCTCTCCTCCTCCTCTATTCTTCCCTTGGGAGACCACATCTGGAATATTGTGTCAAGTTCTGGGCCCCTCAGTTCCAGAAGGACACAGAACTGCTGGAGAGAATCCAGCACAGAGCCGCGGAGATGATGATCTCCCTGATGAGGAAAGGCTTGCAGGAGACTGAGGGGTGACTTTATTAATGTTTATAAATATGGAAAATGCACGTGTCAGTAGGGTGGAGCGAGGCTCTGCGCACTGGCATCCAGTCATAGGACAAGGAGCAGTGGATGTCAGCTGGAACGGAGGAAGTTCCATAAAAATGTGAGAAGGACTTTCTTCTCAGTGAGGGTGACAGAGCTACTCAAGGGGGTTGTGGAGTTGCCATCTCTGGAGATGTTCAAGAACTGCCTGAACATGTTCCTGTGTGATCTAGGGGATCCTGCTGTGGTGGGCCATTTGGAGTAGATGATCATTCGAGGTCCTTTCCAATCCCTATTGTTCTGTGATTCTGGACCTAGGCTCTGGGAGATATCCAGCATGTGCCTGGTAACAGTCAGGCCCTTTGAGAAGTGCGTCCCAGATCCTTACTTGCTTTGGATGTAATTGCACTAGCTGTAGATGTGAAGACACATCAGATTGCTTTGATTTGTGATGAAAGGTGGTCATTTCAGGTTGTATGTCACAGTAGGTGTGAGATTCTGTATCAGACCATTACTGACAGGTCTCTCATGAAACAAGGGAGGCAACAAAAGGATTGTTGGTTTTAATGTTCATGCACTTCTGTGTTTCACTGGAACTGGACTTTGTGGCAGAATCTGAAGAGCACAAACCCGTAAGCACGTGTTGAGTAGCTTTTCGTGATTATTTACTAACTGGTGTTGGGAGTAAGACCTGCTGTTAGTCAGCAAACAGGCAATGCATTCAGAGAAACCTTTCCAAATCCTTTTCTGGGTCATCATCATCCTTCTAAGGCAGAACAGTTTCACATGCCGATGATAAAAAAGCCCAAACAGATAACGAGAGGGGTTGCTCTCCTTTGCTCCCGCCCTAGGTCATAAAACTAGTAAGAAAGTCTATAGAAAATTTATATGTGCATTGCTGATGTCTCTTTCTGTTTTGCCACGCACAGAATAATCTTTGAGCCCTGCTTTTCATCTCCTCCTATTGCTTCCCAGCTGCCACTGCTCATCGCAGTGTCAGAATCAGATGCTCTACTTGAATCCAACTTTGGAGCTGGAGGTCTCACTTGTCCCTTCAATTTCCTCCTCTCCTGCGTAACTGTGCACTGCCTGGAAGCATGCTCTTTCTTAGCAAAACTTCTTTAGCTCCCACCTGAGTTTTAGCTGTTTTTTTTTCTTTTTCATTTCCTTTCCTTTATTTCTGAAGCTCCTGTGCTGCACAGGCTCCCCTACATCTGTCTTTGAATCTTTCTTGTCTGTCTTCTACCCTTTCCCTAATGAGCTGCTCCTTGATCGGTTTAAGGTGCTTGCCTCTAGCTTATTCTTCTTGATTCCACTGCTGCCTTTGACAAAGCAAATCACTCTCATCTCCTTAGCTTTCTCCCTTCTCCTGCCTTTTGTGATTGCACAAGACCCTGACTATCTGTTGTTGACTGGTCACACACAAATTTGGAGCAGCTAGAGCAGTCCGAAAGAAATAGCTCTGACAGCTGCAAGTGAGGATGCATTTCTCTGATCTACTAAGAGAGTATTTAAAATCCTTTCTACATTCCACTGAAAATGCACTTGTAAATGCCTCTGAAATGAATATAGTTACAACAGAGATATCTCTCACTGTAGAGCTTATGGCTCCTGATTTTTTCATTGGAATCATAGAATCATTAGGGATTGGAAAGGACCTCGAAAGATCATCTAGTCCAATCCCCCTGCCACAGCAGGATCACCTAGACCAAGTCATGGAATCAGTCAGGGTTAGAAGGGACCACAGGATCATCTAGTTCTAACCCCCCTGCTGTAAATTAAAATAATGGAATAGGGTCAAAATAAAAACAATATTCATTTTTTTTCCTATATTCTAACTATTGACAATCATAAATTCTGCAGTGTGAATGTGAAACCTCAGAACAGTTTTCCTTTTGTGGTCTTCTGAGCCACAGATTCTGACAGTAGCATAGTTGGGGGATGCTAATCCATAATTGGTGAAGCATCATTAAGAGGTCTAACAGGGCAAAGGAAGTGATTCTCTTCTCCTACTCTGCTTGTGTGGACCCCACCTAGGGGTCATTCAGTTCTGTGGACCCCAATGTAAGGACACGGTCCTGTTGGAGTGAATCCAGGGGAGAGCCAGGAAGATGATCAGAGGGATGGGGCAACTCTCCTATGAAGACTGGCTGAGAGAGTTGGGGTTGTTCAGTCTGGAGAAAAGAAAGATCTCTAGGGAGACCTTACTGGGGCCTTTCAGTGTCTGGAGAGGCACCTTTACACGGGCATTTAGTAGTGGGACAAGGGGTAATGGTTTTATATCCAGTTTAATTTGGATGAGCTGTAAGGAATGACTCACTCTGAGGGCGGTGAGGCACTGCAATATGTTGTCCAAACCCACTGCAGATGCAGAATCACAAAACATTGGGGATTGGAAGGATTCTCAAAAGATCATCTAGTCCAATTGCCCCACCACAGCAGGATCACCTAGATTAAGTCACAATACCAGCTTGGATGGGGCTGTGTGACCTGGTTTAGTGGGAGGGTTGTAACTAGATGATCTTTAAGGTCCTTCCAACCCGAAGCATTCTATGACATCATTGGTTCAACTGCAGCTCTTTCAGATGATTCCTCTTTTAGGTTGTAATATAAGGATATTGTCTTTCTTATTTTACACAGACAACCCTTCCAGACAGGGGATTTGTCTCACTTAATATTCATAATTTCATTCAAGTGGTGAGTTCTGTGTTAGCAATAGATGATTATCGTTGAGAAGTTCATTATGTGCAGACAAAGTGCAATTTGCTCTACCATTTCCACAAAGAGTACCATAAGGGTATTTATCACCATTCCAAAGCTATCACTTTTGTGCTTGAATTAATGGGAAGCTTGCAGCGCTGGAAGTGATGGAAAGCAAACCAGCAGAGTAGATAATAAGGTTATAATAATATTTTTGGAATTTACGCCGCTCAAAATGAAAGCCTGGCTTCAGATGCCTATAGAGGTGACACAATTGCAGACCTGCTAACATTTATAGGATCAAGAATTCTCTGTCGTCTGCTGATTCTTAGGCTTGGGTAGCATTTGTGTCTGCAAGATGTGACACTGGTATAATGGGAAGTGTGTGTCATAACCCTCTGGTTTAATATAGAATCATTAGGGATTGGAAGGGACCCCGAAAGATCATCTAGTCCAATCCCCCTGCCACAGCAGGATCACTTCACTGGAGAAGTTATGGAATCAGAATCACTGAGGGTTGGAAGGGACCACCTGATCATCCAGTTCACACAAGTTAGAGCTTGCAGCATCTCATCTAGAGAGGAAGACCAGAAAAGCCTGAAGTACATGCTTCTATGTTGTAGTTTATGTGACATTCAGAGCCAGTCTTCCTTCAAGTTTTAATCTAATCTTGTTACTTCCACCAAGATTTTTCCATTCTCTTCCAGCTGTATTAGGTTTAGAAAGATCTCTGTGGTTACATCTCTTTTTTGAGTTAATTAAACCCTTCTTCAGGTCTCTTATGATATTAAAACTATGTATTTTACATATTTCCCTTTAAAAGATTCATTAGATAAAAAAGATTTTAATTTCATAGAATCATTCAGGTTGGAGAAGACCCTTGGGATCATCGAGTCCAACCATTAATCCTACTCTACAGGTTCACCCATAAACCAGATCCCCCAACACTACATTTTAGTGTCTTTTAAGCTCATCCAAAATTTAGCTCCATCTTTTTGAAAACTATAACTAACATGTGGGTAAGAGTCATGAAACACACATGTTTGTGTTAAAAGTTTACCTAGAAGAAACTGGAGACTGTACAGTGGCCAAGAAAGGGACAGTATGTGTGGAAGGGCGTCGTGTTCGCGTGGAGGTAGGCGTGTACGGGCATATGTTTGTGTGTGCAAAGTACAGTCAAAGGATTAAGCTTTTTGCTTGCTGAGGGTGCTTGAGGAAACCCAGCCATGATTTGATAAAGGGGAGCATAGTGCTTACTTAATATGTTGAGTGCACCCTCAGCGAGTTTGCTGACGACACCAAGCTGTGTGGTGCAGCAGACACGCTGGAGGGCGGGGATGCCATCCAGAGGGACCTGGACAGGCTGGAGAGGCGGGCACAAGCCAACCTCATGGGGTTCAACAAGACTAAGTGTAAGGTCCTGCATCTGGGTCGAGGCAATCCTAGGCACAAATACAGGCTGGGCAGTGACTGGCTGCAGAGTAGCCCTGAGGAGAGGGACTTGGGGGTGCTTGTGGATGAGAGGGTCAACATGAGCCAGCAGTGTGCACTTGTGGCCCAGAAGGCAAACCTGATCCTGGGCTGCATCAGGAGAAGTGTGGCCAGAAGGTAGAGGGAGGTGATTCTCCCCCTCTACTCTGCTCTGGTGAGATGCCACCTGGAGGACTGCGTCCAGTTCTGGAGCCCTTATAACAGGAGGGATGTGGAGATACTGGAGTGAGTGCAGAGGAGGGCCACGAGGATGATCAGAGGGCTGGAGCACCTCTCCTATGAGGCCAGACTGAGAGAGTTGGGGCTGTTCAGCCTGGAGAAGTGAAGACTCCAAAGTGACCTTATTGTGGCCTTCCAGTATCTGAAGGGGGCTACAAAAAGGCTGGGGAGGGGCTTTTTAGGATGTCAGGTAGTGATAGGACTAGGGGGAATGGAGCAAAGCTGGAGATGGGTAGATTTGTAGTGGATGTGAGGAGGAAGTTCTTCACCATGAGAGTGGTGAGAGCCTGGAATGGGTTGCCTAGGGAGGTGGTGGAAACCCTGTCCTAGGAGGTGTTTAAGGCCAGGCTGGATGAGGCTCTGTCCAGCCTGATCTAGGGTGGGGTGTCCCTGCCCATGGTAGGGGAGTAGGAACTGGATGATCCTGTGGTCCCTTCTAACGCAGACTGTCTGTACGACTTGGACTGGGTGATCCTGCTGTGGCAGGAGGATTGGACTGGATGATCTTTTGAGGTCCCTTCCAAACCCTAATGATTCTGTGATTCTGTGATCTCAGTGCTGAGTGCAAGTGTGCATGTAACACAACATCATCAGTCAGTCTGCTGAACATTTGCCTGAAGTTTAGGGAAAAGTTTGTCAGAAGTTTTCCATGTTTTTTGTGACTGCATCTCTGCACCATTTTCAGTGATTCCTTCCCACACAATGTGAGTAGATAATAATTTTAAAACTACTCCAGCTTCTGAAAGCACAGGATTCTGATTTTCAGTTGACTTCCTTACAGGCTTAATACGTTAACCCATAGGAAGAAAATAACAAATGATCAGAATCTTGTTAACGAGGCTTTTTACAACCTTGGAATTATTTTTTAAGTTATTTTGCAAACATACGGAGCAGATTTGTCAAGAAATCTCTATCACGCCAACCACTGCTATCAGAAATGAAACCTTTGCTATTTCAGTTAGTCTTTTTCAGTAAAATACCTTGGTAAGAGAAGGTCTTCACTCTTAGTAATCTGGAAGCAAATGGAGATCATCCAGTTGTGTTTAGCCACTACTGCCATATCAGCTGCTAGGGTTCTCAATCAAATCACAGCAAATTGCATCACAGAAGAAATTTCCTTGACTTTTTCAAAGTGGTGGTGCAGTTGTCTATTCAGTCGCATCTCTGGTGAGCAAGGTGTCATCCCTTCCTCCTCCCCTTTCCCCATAATCCAAGAGAGTGAGTTAGTCCAATGCCATTTCTATTAGCTCTGTTCATAGTCAGCAAAAGTCACTAAACAACAGCACAGTCACTGAGTAACAGTCATAGTCAGCATAGACACTAAATAACAGCAAATTCCATTAAAATGAAGGAGACAGATTTCATCTACATTTTTTCCCCCTGCTTTTTATAGATTTATTCATTCATTGAGAAAGAAGCTCAAATCTGACAAAGCACAACTCACAGTACTTATTGTTATCTCTGAATCACTTCTTTGTTTTTATTTCAGATAACCACGCAAAGCAAAAACAAAGACCTCTTTCCTCACTGACTGTACTAATTATGTAGATACCCTGCCTCAGTTTTTATGCGAAGATCTCCTGATATGATATTTGATTCTATCTCTGAACCTCTCAGTTTTGATCATCAAAAAACCCCCGCACCTGCTTTTATGTTGTTTCATTTTCATTTGGAGTGTAAAGAGCCGGTCAGATTCTATCGTGGTTTCTTTACACACGACCAGTATCATGGTTTCTTTACCAGTAGGAGCAGGAAGGTGATTGTGCCCCTGTACTCAGCACTCATGAGACCGCACCTCGAGTACTGTGTCCAGTTTTGGTCACCACAGTACAGGAAGGACATTGAGGTGCTGGAACGAGTCCAGAGAAGGGCAACGAAGCTGGCGAAGGGGCTGGAAGAGAGGCTGAGGGAACTGGGACTGTTTAGTCTGGAGAAGAGAAGACTGAGAGGAGACCTTATTGCCCTCTACAACTACCTTAAAGGAGGTTGTAGCAAGGCTGGTGTTGGTCTCTTCTCTCCAATTAGTGCTGATAGGATGAGGGAAAATGGCCTCAAATTGCATCAGGGGAGGTTTAGATTGGATGTTAGAAGGAAATTCTTTACTGAGAGGGTGGTTAGGTACTGGAATAGATTGCCCAGGGAGGTGGTGGTGTCAGCAGGAAACAAAACTACAAACCATAGGTCTTGATCACCACCTTGCTTTTACCAAGACAAGCTTGTGTAGTGGCATCACCAGAGTGATTCAGTGATTCCGTGATTATAGGGTCTTCTGAGCAAGAATAATCTCAGTGTACAAGTAAAAATGGTCAGTGAAGCTCACCTTCGAAGCTTTGAAGGTTGAAAATGTATAGTAACGTGAGCCTTAGCTCAGGAATTAGGAGGCTGCTCTTCAGTAGAGCTTCCAGAACAACTGCTCTTCAGTAGAGCTTCCAGAACAACTTTGGAAAGGATGTATGTTCGACGTCTGATGGGTAATTACAGAATCACAGAATCATTAGGGATTGGAAGGGACCTCCAAAGATCATCCAGTTCAATCCCCCTGCCGGAGCAGGATCACCTAGACCAAGTCACCCAGGAACACATCCAGGCAGGTTTTAAACCTCTCCAGAGAAACAAATTATTTCCTTGGATGACAATTGATTCTAAGAACAAATCTTAGAATAAGTTAGTTGAGACTGTTTCACAGCTGTTTGCTTTTTGCCATTTCTTACAAGGCTGCCAACCAGAAGGCAGTTTGACTGTTGCTAGGAGCTGACACATGACCACCACCAATCATTCACAAATGAGAGATTTCACAGTGTCTTAATAATTTTCAGTAATTTCCCTCTGACTTATCAAAACTCTGTAGTGGTTTTAAGCTTATTTGTTATTATATTGATGTGTCTTTTTTCTTACTCTGTTTTTAACTCACACATTTTACACTTCCTTCCCTCTTTGGAGTCAGGTAATGTGGAACACTTCCTGAAATGTGTGATTTGCAGTTGGTTTATACAGTTTTCTGTGTGCCCTTTCCCAGCTGTCATTTAATTTACCTTCTTCATAGCACTGTTCCTTATCTTAAAATGAAATTAATGTAGGCCTTCACCTTTTTTTATCAATCTTGGATTTTACTCTCCTTTAGAAAATTTGTTCCTCTCTGCCTCTATTTACTCAACGAAATTTCAGAACTCTTCACCAGTGTCATTTTTCCTCTGAGTAGTTGAAAAAGTAGGAAGAATTTTTTCACAGAAAGGGTGGTCAGGTGCTGGAATGGGCTTCCCAGGGAGGTGGTTGAGCTGCCATCCGTTGATGTGTTTAAAGATCGTTTGGATGAGGTGTTGAGGGATCTGGTTTAGGGGTGAACTTGTAGGGTAGATGGTTGGACTCAGTGGTCCCGGGGTCTTTTCCCATCAGAGTGATTCAGTGATTCCTCATGCCTCTGCCCTTGTTTTCTGCTGGGCCACAAAGCTCGCATCCATATCACCTCATCTGTCATCTCACTACACACAAAACATCTGTCTCATTTTCAAACAAAACTAGATGTGCCCAGAGAGCTGTGTGAGCTGGATTCCTCACAGGCTGTGTGCGAGGGGCTCCGAGGAGTGCACTGCTCTTCAATAGAGGCTGTGAAATCTTTCACAATACATCTGTTACTCCATCCATTCTCAACCAACCATATAAAGCTTGCTTTCCTCTCATCTTACTCAAGAACTTGGAAGCTATATTTCACCCTTCTGATCTAGCTGTCCAATGCTTTGCTTTTTTTCCCCATGGTGTAGGCATTTTACATGCTAGTGGAAGTGATAGATTTAGCCACGGGGAGTGATGTATGCAGACAGTAGAGGTTTTGCAGTCTGCGCTGACATCTTCCACCTTTATTCCACATAAAATGTTTATTCCAGTGGGTCTTTTTCGCAGGATTTAGTCACCTTGCAGGGATGTTTTCATGGTGATGCTGCACATCCTTGTGCTGTGTATCACCTCTTGCCCACAATCACAGTGGAAGTAGAATCATAGAGTCATTAGGGATTGGAAGGGACCTCGAAAGATCATCTAGTCCAATCCCCCTGCCACAGCAGGATCACCCAGACCAAGTCATAGAATCAGTCAGGGTTAGTGAGTCTTCCATCAATATCTGAGGGCACAGGAAAAGGCTCAAATGTAGCAAAGAGGACATCTGCCAGAGGTGGGTGTTTGAGGATGATGAAGGAAGTGGAGCACCTCCCTTACGAGGAAATTCTGAAGGATCTGGGTCTTTTTAGCTTGGAGAAGAGGAGACTGAGGGGTGATCTCATTAATATATGAATAAATAAATATGTGAAGGGTGGGTGTCAGGAGGATGGAGCCAGGTTCTTCTCAGTGTCATCTAGTGATAGGACAAGGGGCAATGGTTGTAAGCTGGAACATAGGGGGTTCCACATCAATATGAGAAGGAACTTCTTCCCAGTGAGGGTGACAGAGCACTGGAAGGGGCTGCCCAGGGAGGCTGTGGAGTCTCCTTCACTGGAGATGTTTAAGTTCTGCCTGGATGTGCTCCTGTGTGACTTGGTCTAGGTGATCCTGCTGTGTCAGGGGGATTGGACTGGATGATCTTTGGAGGTCCCTTCCAATGCCTTATGATTCTATGCTGTATTGCATATTGTTTCTTGTGGGTGGATTGAATTAAACTTCAGAAGGTCCACATCAGAACAGCTACAATACAGCATGTCTGTGTTATCTGGGTTTGTTCTCTTTAACATCTAAAGATTTCTTTAACTTCTTAATTTCTTATACTTGCATTTTCTAATGGATTTCAGGCAGTAGTTGACTTGCGTTTGACTCCAGAAGGGTGGATCAGTGGTAAATCAACTTTTCAGTCTAAGCTTTGCAAACTCTTGGAGTCACACAATGGTAGGGGTTGGATGGTTGGAAGAGACCTCTGAAGATCATCCAATGCAACTCGTGGCTATAAGCAGGATCACCTAGGGCAGGTCACACAGGAATTCACCCAGGTGGGTCTTGAAGGACTCTGGAGAAGGCAACTTCACCACCTCTCTGGGTTGCCTGTTCCTGTGCTCCATTGACCTCACAGTAATTTTTTCCTGTTGTTGAAGTGGAACCTCCCCTGCTTCCACTTGCTTGCACTCCCTGCCCTTCATCCTATCACATGGCACCACTGAAAGGAGACTGCTCCCTTCTTGACACCCACTCTTTTATTAATTTATAGACATGAATAAGATCCCCTCTTAGCCTTCTCCAAACTAAACAGGCCTTGTCCTCTCAGCCTTTCCTTGTAGGAGAGATGGTCAAGTCCCTTAACTGTTCTCATAGCCCTCTGTTAGACCCTCTTCAGGAGTTCTCTCTTTTGAGCTGGGAAGAGACAAGCGGGTTTCAAGGAAAGGTGTCCAGTTTACCTTCTGTTAATGCGCATCCATGCTATCTGAGAAATCCTGGCAGTCTGCAGAAGTTCCCACCAACAGGAAAAGGGGAAGCTTAAGCCCTTTTTTGAAAAAGGGATAAAAGATGACCCAGGGACCTAGAAAAAAATAAGGCAGTTAGTGGCTCAGAGGCCAGTTGGAAGCCCGTAGCTAGTGGGTTTCCCCAGAGATCGGTACTCAGCCCAGTCTTGTTCAACATCTTCATCACTGACCTGGATCAGTAGATAGAGTGACTCTTCATCAAGTCTCACCTCTATAGCTGGCAAGGTCATGGAGCAAATGCTACTAGAAACTACACTTGAGACGCATGGAAAGCAAGGACGTGATTGGTGACAGTCACCACGGCTTCACTAGGGACAGATCATGCCCTGAAAAGCCTCATCAAGATCAACCAATTGATGTTGGTGTGCGTGAGCAATTATCCACACTGCTGGATACAGACTATTGAGAGATACTAGAAAAGGAAAGTTGAGACTTTTCCCTTATGAGATGAGAGATTTTATTTCCCTTTTGCTTACCTAAGTACTTTCAGCTCCTTCATTTATCATGATTAGTGGTTGACCTGATCCAAAGTTTGGGTCTAGGTGAGCTTAGTAAGCAATTTCCTTGGAGTTTTACGTACAGTTTGAGACACTATCAATTAAGAAGTAGGATTTTTTTGAACTGCCTGTTGATGAAAACAGTTGTTTCCCTTTACTCTTAAAAAGTGTATTTAAAATACAATAAAATCCTGAATTAGGATGAAACTACTTCAATTTTTTCATAGTTTTCTTTTTTATTCTTATGTGAAGAAATTTGGAGTGGAAGGGAATTGACATGAGAACCAAAGCAGAAACCTTTGTACGGCTCCATAAGCAGTAGATCTATAGTTGTGCCCTTGCCCTTTATGTTATATATCATTTATATTATATTTCTCTAGNTAATTTATATTATATTTATCTAGATTTATAATAGAAATTATATAAATAGAAATTGTATATGGAATACATGTAATATGAATTAGAATTTATATAAAGTTATATCAATATATGAGTTTAATATAATATTGGTTATATAGATATAAAAAGTATGTGTAAAATTCATATAATGCAAATTATAATTTATATAATATTTCTCTAGAGTTGCTAGTGGACTCTCATTGCATGAGGAGCAAAGCAGACAAAAGTGATGTCCTCTTCGGCATTCTAGGTCAGAGAGAGAGTTGAGGGTCAGGGAATCCCCTGCTTCCTTGGCTTGGAACCAGACTGTTCCAGCCACTCAGTATCACCCCAGAGGGCCCCTCTTGTTCTCCCCTGATTGCTCCCTGTAAAGGGTTCTGGTAGAGATGTCACATCCTTCATTGGTGTCCCTACTGGAAGAGTCACATCCATCAAAAAGCTTTGACTACAGTCAAAACACATTCGGCATCTGGAGAGGTTAGGACCCTCAGTGCAAAACTTCATGTTGGAATGAGAAGTTACTGGGATATTTTTGGATGAGCACAGATGTAAGTGAAAAGAACCAAATGTGCAGCTCTGAGCTTTGCCTTTGATTCAGTCTAAGCCCGGAACTCCCTTAGTCAATATTTATTTTTCAGTGGTCTTACAGCAGTGTGAGACAAGAATAACCTCTTCTGTCTCGGATTCCCCACCTATAAAGTGCAAACGATGCGTTCGCACCTACCTTGGAGGAATCTCGGCAGGAGAAATTAGTTAATATGTGTGAAATCCCTCCAGGCTGTAGGGGAAAGCTGGAGTGCATCGCACACCGTTCTGTGCAGAATGTAAACGTGACTGGAAATGCGTGTTGTTGGGTCAAGGCTCTGGGTGCTGTCTCAGAAAATTAGGCTGGTTGCATGTTGGCATTTTGGCAAAAATCATGATGAGATTCCTTCAGTTTTCTTGCTGTAGGGTTTTTTAAAATAATCTGGGTCACAGTGCTTCTTCTCCGTGGGTGACTGTTTGGTGCGTAGTAATTGTGAATGGTTTATCATAGAATCATAGACACATAGAATCGTTAGGGATTGGAAGGGACCTTGAAANTAGTTCTATAATAATATAATATACAATATATATTATTTATATTTATATAATTTATATTTCTCTATATATAGAATATAAACTATATAAATANCTGGAAGAGTCACATCCGTCAAAGAGCTTTGACTACAGTCAAAACACATTCGGCATCTGGAGAGGTTAGGACCCTCAGTGCAAAACTTCATGTTGGAATGAGAAGTTACTGGGATATTTTTGGATGAGCACAGATGTAAGTGAAAAGAACCAAATGTGCAGCTCTGAGCTTTGCCTTTGATTCAGTCTAAGCCTGGAACTCCCTTAGTCAATATTTATTTTTCAGTGGTCTTACAGCAGTGTGAGACAAGAATAACCTCTTCTGTCTCGGATTCCCCACCTATAAAGTGCAAACGATGCGTTCGCACCTACCTTGGAGGAATCTCGGCAGGAGAAATTAGTTAATATGTGTGAAATCCCTCCAGGCTGTAGGGGAAAGCTGGAGTGCATCGCACACCGTTCTGTGCAGAATGTAAACGTGACTGGAAATGCGTGTTGTTGGGTCAAGGCTCTGGGTGCTGTCTCAGAAAATTAGGCTGGTTGCATGTTGGCATTTTGGCAAAAATCATGATGAGATTCCTTCAGTTTTCTTGCTGTAGGGTTTTTTAAAATAATCTGGGTCACAGTGCTTCTTCTCCGTGGGTGACTGTTTGGTGCGTAGTAATTGTGAATGGTTTATCATAGAATCATAGACACATAGAATCGTTAGGGATTGGAAGGGACCTTGAAAGATCTTCTAGTCCAATCCCCCCACCACAGCAGGATCACCTAGACCAAGTCACACAGGAACACATCCAGGTGGGTCTTAAACATCTCCAGTGAAGGAGACTCCACAACTCCCCTGGGCAGCCCCAACTCTGTCACCTTCACTGGGAAGAAGTTACTTCTGATATTTATACAGACCCTCCTATGTTCCATCTCACACCCATTACCCCTGGTCCTATCACTAGATGACACTGAGAAGAGCCTGGCTCCATCTTCCTGACACCTTCACATATTTATAGACATTAATGAGGTCACCCCTCAGTCTCCTCTTCTCCAAGCTCAAGAGACCCAGCTCCCTCAGCCTCTCCTCATAAGGGACTTGCTCCATGTCCTTCATCATCCTCATTGCTCTACGCTGGACTCCCTCCAGCAGCTCCACATCCCTCTTGAACAGAGGGGCCCAGAACTGGACACAATACTCCAGATGTGGTCTCACCAGGGCAGAGTAGAGGGGGAAAGAACCTCTTGATCTGCTATCCACCCCCCTTCTGATCCACCCCAGGATGCTGTTGCTTTATGAAAGGCTTTAACACAGTCTTGAACCCTGGCAGTTGTTTTGGGATTGCTTCTGGCACCTAAGCTTAGGCATGCCTCTGCCCCACAAATGGCAGTCAGGTACTTACAGCTGGGGAACTAAACCTTCACCCTTCCCTCAGGTAAGTCCAGCCAACAGTAAGCACGCTCTTCCAGCTGAAGGAAAACGAGGCCAGTGAAAATTTTGCAATTAACCAATGCATCTCCCAGTAGCCCTGTACCAAAACGCTGGTCTCGTTATGATCACAGGATTATAGTGTAATTAAAGGTGGAGATCAGTGCCAACGTTGGGTTGCAGAGGAGGTTATTTGCTCTTGGGTTATGCAAAGGAGAGCAGGCATTTCAGCACCGCTCAACGTTTTGGTGTGGTGCTTTACAATCAGCACTCTGAGGTCAGCAGCACAGATCTAAACCATTTGATGTAACAGGGAAACCTGTAGCATCAAATCATCCTCTCTGCAGATCAGGGACTAGAGAGGAATGAGGAATGTACTTGTGCTGCTGAATCTCCAAGCTGTTGTCTGACCACATTTAAATTCCTGCTGCTGGTGAAGGTTTCTGTTCCAAATGCTCCCTTCTGCCTCATTTGCTGGCAACCCCCACCAGTGCTGTTTGTTCTTATCCCTTAGCATCTTCTTGTTTTTATCCCTCTCTCATCACTGGAACAGGCTGCCCAGGGAGGTTGTGGAGTCTCCTTCACTGGAGAGGTTTAAGACCCACCTGGATGTCTTCCTGTGTGACTTGGTCTAGGTGGTCCTGCTGTGGCAGGGGGATTGGACTGGATGATCTTTCGAGGTCCCTTCCAATCCCTAATGATTCTGTGATTCTATGTCTTCTTGCTTGAGCATGGTAAGCCTTTTGTCTCATTCTTTCCTATGCTAACTGAATCACAGGATCATAGAAACATTTAGGTTGGAAAAGATCTATAACATCATCAAATCCAACCTTTAACCCTACTCTTATCTTTATCACCCCTAAAACAGATCTCAGCGCACCTCATCGAGATGACTTTTTAAACACATCGAGGGATGGTGGCTCCATCCCCTCCCTGTGCACCCTGTGCAGTGCTTTACAACCCTCTCAGAGACAAAATATTCCTCATGTCCAGGCTAAACATCCCTTGATGCAGCTTTAGGTCGTTCCCTCTAGTCCTAGAGCCAATACTAGAGACGTAGGGAAGGTAATTTTGCTTCCTCTGTTCTTAGGGGCCACATTCAGTCAGAAACAAACTCCTCTCCCAAGCCTGTGCAAGTGCAGCCACTCCAAAGAGACCAGGCAGTGCTCAGGGCAACAAGAGCATCTCGTCACAAATCTCAACCCTTTTCACAACAGCTGCCCTCTGAAAAGGAGCTTTTGGTGCTGTATCTGTCTGTAGGGAGTGGCATGGGTATCGATAACCTTCAAGTTAAATTTCAATTTCCTTCTGAAACGTCTCGTTAGGCTGCATTTTATCCATCCATTTATCCAGAGACCATCTGGCTTTCTGGGAAAGCAGGCAAAGTTTTCCTGTGAGCACAGGGAGCAGTGCCAAGGGCACTCCCCTGACCTCTGTCTGAGGTTCTCAAGGAAACCTTGCCGACCACTGGAGGTCTGACAGCACCTCCGCAGCATGACTCCATCGAGGAGGTTTCTTTGTACACAGTCCATTTACTTTTATTCCAAAAGCTGGCAAAAACAAGGCTTTGTCTCACCGCTAATCCGTCCCACAAGAAGTTGCTAGGTCAGGTTTTCTAGGGATGTGTTCACCTGTCTGGGAGCTAATTGATGCAGCTTGTATCAAGATCAAGTAGCTAAAGGAGTTGGCTCTTTCTCAACTGAACCTGCAAAATTAATTAGGGCCACTGCACATCCCTGCTGTTGGCAGTAATGAAAAAAGAAGAGCTGCTAACAAATTTAAAGAGGAAGGAAGAACCCTGACTAATTTCTGGTAGCAGGAGGAGGAAATCTGAGATCTGAGGTATTTGAGCAGTGGCTGTAGTAGAAAATGCTCAAAGGGAGTAGTAGGAGTAACCAGGCAGAAGTAAGCAAATAATAGACCCCCGTGAGTGCTCTCACCATCCACAGGCCATTTGTCAGTCAGAAAGCTGCTGCCTCAGTGGCTGTCAAAGCCTTGTGGCTTTGTGCATGCTTGAAGCTGGGTTACACCTGCAGTCTCTAAACTGGAGGCCTCTGAAAGTGTTTTACAAGAAGTGTGTTCTCTGTCAACGCTCAGACACGTCAACCGCAGAGAATATGCTAGTTGCTGAAGCTGGAGGCTCTTGCTCTGGCTTGAAAGGTTTTTCTAGGTGACTGTGATAAACAGTAGAGTCAATTTTTATGTTATTGTATTTTTCAAATGGCGAGTCCCAAGGAAGAAAGTGATCCAGCCAGCCACGTCAACAGTTCACCTTGCTCTGGGGATATAGCTTCTGGCAATCAGTTTTCTCAATAGGGCTTCACCTGCCGGGGAGAGATAGTCCTGCCATGCTGCTGGGGCAGAGCTTCTTGCCAAAAGCATAAATGGGCTGTTTTCTTAAGCTGTACTTTAGGTGGGACAGTTTGATCTTGCTTCAAGAAGAGAGCAATGTGTCTCAAAGCATGCTTGGAAGCAAGGGTCAGTAACTCAAACTAGGGTTTTCTTGCAGGCTGGAATTAGAAGGGAGCCTCTTATGCATGTTCTTTTTATTGTAGTGATGTAGAAAGTTCCTCACTAATCCTGACCTAATGAGAGGCTGCGGAGGCTTCTGGCTGAATGGTTTCAAGTTATCTGCCTCCTGAAAGCAATGCTGGAATGGGAAGTCCTGCTGTGATGGTCACAGTCTACCACATCTCTTCTGTCTGGGTTGCGTGCTAATCAGCTCAACCTGAAATGCTGGTGGTGTTAACACATTCTGTGCTACTCAAAACAATGGTCTGAAATGCAAACACCTAATTCCTGTCTAGGTGATCCTGCTCTGGCAGGGGGATTGGACCAGATGATCTTTTGAGGTCCCTCCCAATCCCTCATGTTCTGTGATTTTGTGATGTCACGGAATAGATTTGCCTCTCAGGAAACATAAAAGTAAGGCTGAGACAACTCACACCACTACAACACCAAGCATTTACAGTGGAGGAGAACAAGTTCAGCTTTCCCTTTACTTTGCCATGATACCTGGGTGCTCTTCCTGCTTTGCACATTTGATTAGCACCTCTCATTCCACCTTTGTAAAGACTTAGAGTGAATCTAGTGAACAGAGTGAATTGTTTGCCAGATTCCAAGAGAGAAAGCTGTGATGTCCTGTGTACAGGCAACAATGGGAACTTGATTTTGTTTTTCTTTTGCTTCTCTTCTTCTCAGAGCTTAAAAATACTCAGACAGTTTTCAACATTTTTATAAAAAAAATCTTCAAGTATAGAATCATAGAATCATTCAGGTTGGAAAAGACCCTTGGGATCATCAAGTTCAACCATCAACCCTGCTCTACAAGTTCTCCCCTAAACCAAATCCCTTAACACTACATCTAAACATCTTTTAAACTCATGCAGGGATCAGGATTCAGCCACTGCCTTGGGCAGCCCATTCCAGTGCCTGATCACTCTCTCCATGAAGGATTTTTTCCTGACGTCCAATGTAAACCTATCCTGTTGAAGTTTGGAGCCCTTCCCTCTGGGTCTGTCACTAATTCCCTGTGAGAAGAGACCAGCACCAACATCTCTACAATGTCCTTTCAAATAGTTGTAGAGAGTGATGAGGTCTCCCCTCAGCCTCCTCTTGCTCAAACTAAACATCCCCAACTCTCTCAATCTTTCCTCATCAGATTAATTCTCCAGGCCCTTCACCAGTTTCATTGCCCTCCTCTGCACTTGCTCCAGTGAATTGATATGTCAGTCATGTTCCATCTTGGAATGAACTTTTGGGACAGGGTTTATAATGAAAACGCTGCTGCCACATTAGCCATCCTAATGTGAACAGAGTGACCATAATCTCTGCCTGAACTAACAATGACACTGAGCATTCGGCCAAACGGGTTTATTTTAGCTGCCGTAAACTCCTAACTAGATCAAACTCGAGCGCGCAAATGTGGAGGGAAAATCATCTAGTACAGCTAAGCAAGGTTCCATATAGATTGTCCCTGGAGGTACGAGCTCATGACTAAGTTTTCTGCTAATCTAGAGGAATAAAGGAGACTCCTGTGTAGGATGATGTGTTCTGAGTTTTCTTTGTGATCTCCCCGGCACCACACAGAGGTAATGAAGGCAATTTCAATGTCCTGCTGTAAAACATGCAGAAGTGATGCTGGAATCATGCCCTGGCTTTTCAGCTCGTGTTTATACCAAATGAGCAAATAATCAAGGTCAGCCTTCTACACCAGGACTTTGCTCAGTGGTGATTAGAGTTCGAGGTAAGTGAGGTTCTGTTCCATGAGGCAGAACCGAGGCAATTAGCAGCAGGAAAACTAAGGAGAGATTTAGGAGACAACCAAAAAGCCAAAATCACTTTCCAGTGTCAAAATGCACATTCATTTTGCACTCTTGTGCTACAACTCTGCGAGAAGGTTTGAGGGTGATCAGAGAATAGTGATGACAGAGGACTACTGAGTTCTGTCGTTTGAGCCAATTCTCTTGTTTCAACAAGCAGAAAAGATGTAGGATAGTCATGAAGAACGATTGCTCGGCAGTGGTGCAGCTTCAGGAGAGCCGGGGAGCCTGTCTTTTGCAGTTGCCTGGTCTGACAGCATTTTGGCCACGAGTAGCTTCTCAAAAAGAGTGGTAAAAACGTTGGGAGGTTTGTGGACTGGCTGTTTATCAGCTCTGCCTGCCTGCTGCAGTCTCACATCGCAGCCATGAAAAAACAATTTGACAAGTGAATTCTCCATCCATTCATTGTCTCAGCGAGATGCTAAATTTATGGGAAGAGCTGCTTTGTTTAGTTCCTCTGAAAGCTGCCCTTTTCAAAGGAGCAAACAGCAGTTCTGATGAGCTTCCTTTTTTCCTCTTCAAGTGAACTGTGTCTATTTCTCATTAATCTGGAACAGAGAAAGGAGAGTGTCCAATCCCTACGCTGAAGCTGGTTAAATCTCATGGGTAACACACGATCTACCTGCCGGGTGAAAGGGTAGACTGGGACCAGCTTGCTGCACTCCACAGTCTCCTCTAAGCATCTTCAAGCTGATTGACATTATACAGGGTGTCTGTATTATTTATGTTAAAAAATGCTTTGAGGTTATTTCAAGAAGCAGGTCAAATTGGGAAATTAGGGTTCTTTGGTGCCTGTAATTTCTTACATTATAGAAGCACGTGCATATTAGCTTCAATCAAGGGTTATCACAGAATCACAGACCATTAGGGATTGGAAGGGACCTCGAAAGATCATCTGGTCCAATCCTCCCACCAGAGCACAGTCGAGAAGATTATTCTTGTAAGAGCTTGGAGACAAGCAGTGACAGTGACATCAAGTGCAGGTCTTTTCCTTGCTGTTGGTTCTTTGAATCCTCTTTGGAAACTCATTTGCATCTCCTTTTCCCTTCTTTGAAGCAAAATACTGTTGCAGGGGTCTGATGCCTCTTTATGGAAGGGATCACAGAACATTAGAGATTGGAAGGGACCTCAAAAGATCATCTAGTCCAATCGCCCTGTCACAGCAGGATCACCTAGACCATGTTGCACAGGAACAGATCCAGGCAGCTTGTTGGACTGTGGAGAAGAAAACATGTTTCTTTCAACTATTTGAAAGGAAGTTGTAGAGAGATGGGGGTTAGTCTGTTCTCCCTAGTGGCCAGTGATAGGATGAGAGGAAATGGCCTTAGGCTGCACCAGGGGTTGTTCAGGTTGGATGTCAGGGGAAGGTCTTTTCAAGAGGGTTTGTATGGATAGGACAATGGGTTCAAGCTGGGAAAGGATAGATTTTGGCTGAATATTAGAAAAAAAGTTGTTCGTGAGCGTGGTTGATGGCTGGAAAGGGCTGCCCAGGGAGGTGGTGGGAGCCCCATCCTTGGAATCATTTAAGGTCACGCTTGATGAGGCTCTGAGAGGTCTGATCTAGGTAGTGTTGTCCCTGTGTAGGGAAGTTGGACTAGACAACCTCTAGAGGTCCCTTCTAGCCTAGAACATTCTATGGTGTCAGGAGGAATTTCTTTACTGAAAGGGTTTTCAGGCATTGAAACAGCTTGCCCAGGGAAGAGTTTGAGTCCCCATCCTTGGAGAAGTTTAAAGAGAAGGATAGATGTTACGTTGAGGACAGGGCTTTGTGGTGCTGATAGTGTTAGGAGAAGGTGGGGCTTGATGATCTTGGAGGTCTCTCCCAGCTGAAACTCTTCTATGGTTTTATGATTTATTCTCCAGTAGAATGCTTGAGAATTTGGTACAGAGGTCTGCTCACAGCAGTTTCTCTGAGTGTTTTATAGGGCTGCTTATGGCTTTATCACTGACACATTACAGCATTATAACAGAAATACACTTTATGCCACATTTTCCTTAAACTTTTTCTGATATTCATCACCCTAATACCAGTCCTTGCAGGACTGCTTCTCCTTGGGCTTGTCTGAAATTTCCCATGGATCTGCAGAGAGATTTGTGGGTTCATTTGCATTTAGACAGCCCTCTACTAGAGATTAAAGGTAATTTCAGAGAAGTCCTCTTTTTTGTTTGTCTTTATGTTCAGTTGTGAATGTGGTTGATCTTTTATCACCTTTTTCTGCATTAGAAAGTGCTAATAGTTGAATCATCCAACAAGGACATGGAGCTGCTGGAGGGAGTCCAGCGCAGAGCAAAGAGGATGATGAAGGAAGTAGAACATCTCCCTTACAAGGAAAGGCTGAGAGAGCTGGGTTTCTTTAGTTTTAAGATAAGAAGACTGAAGGGTGACCTCATTAATGTCTATAAATATGTGAAGGGTGGGTGTCAGGAGGATGGAACCAGGCTCTTGTCAGTGTCATCTATCACAGGACAAGGTGCAATGGCTGAAAGCTAGAACATAGGAGGTTCCACATCAATACGAGAAGGAACTTCTTCACGGTGAGGGTGACAGAGCACTGGAAGGGGCTGCCCAGGGAGGTTGTGGAGTCTCCTTTTTGGAGGTGTTTAAAACCCACTTGGATGTGTTCCTGTGTGACTAGGGGATCCTGCTGTGGCAGGGGGGGTTGGACTAGATGATCTTTCAAGGTCCCTTCCAATCCCTAATGTTCTGTGATTCTGTGAATCATCCATGATCCTTTCTCACCAAACTCAAAAGGTATAATGGGAGACAAAAAAGGCCAGTTGTGCTGAAGTGCAGAACTAATCAAATAATGAGGAATAAAGAAAGAGAGAGAGAGAATGATATTTTCCTGGGGTGATTATTAAGAGACCTGTTCAACAGGTTTTGTAGAGGAATGAAGCTAAAGACCAAGTCTCTGGCGCTTTTTAGCAAATATTTGTATTAGCAAAATTATCTCCTGATTTGCAAAGTCAAAGCTGTGCCTGGTGCAGGGGTGGCAAGCTAAAGGATAAATCCCAATAACTGTAATCACATCCATTTAGGACTAATCTTGCCCTTAAGATCAGTACCAGTTAAGTCTGTAATTTTCTGTCTGAATATGAGGAGGAAATGTAAATGCTGCCACAAGATCTTAAGCAACATTTTAAGAAATAGTTTGTGTAAATCTTGCAGTTACAGCCTTCCCTCTTAAGGCTCTGTTGGCCATTTTATTCCAAATACACGAACAGTTTTAAAAAGTGAGGACTTTCTGCCCTTTGATAATAATATCCTTAGAAATTTTAAAAAACAGTGATGCCTTAAAGATTTTTCCTTCGTGAATCATGTTTGCTTTAATTTAGAGATCTGCTGGCACAGTTCTCTGCTTCAGCATTGTTGTGCTGAAGTCATTCAAGTGATAAGTTTGATCATAGAATCATTAGGGATTGGAAGGGACCTCGAAACATTATCCAGTCCAATCCCCCTGCCACAGCAGCATCACCTAGACCAAGTCACACAAAACCACATCCAAGTGGGTCTTAAATGTCTTCAGTGAAGGAGACTCCTCAATCCCCCTGGGCAGCCCCTTCCAGTGCTCTGTCACCCTCACTGGGAAGAAGTTCCTTCTCATATTGATGTGGAATGAATGAAAATAAGTCTGATGAAAAACGTTTTGTCCAAATAAGAATAAAAAATCAGCAGAAATAATGACTAGAAGTAGCTCAAAGATTTTCCTTTATCTGAGTCAAATAGCAGATCCTTCATTTTTTCACTTGGGCCGAGGATATAAATGACACATTAACTTTCCCATTCTGGTGAAACTGAGGTGCTGATAAAATTCCTTTAACAAGAGTTTCAGGTAAAATTCTCTGTTCTTCTCTACCCCTCAATTCAATCTCAGTACGATTGTACCTGAACACCTCTGTTTAGCATCGATGTCAAGGACTGACAGATTAATTTTCCAGTTATGGGCTTCAAGCGGTCCCACTGGATCGTGCCATGCAGGAGCTGGGAACCACATGTGCTGTCTTTCCTTCCAGAGGAAAGCTGTGCTCCATTCACTTCCAAAATGTTTTTAAATAAACCCCTTTGTTTCTGATCTGCTCACTTTCAAGCTCTTTTATTACAAACTGTAGACATGGCTCCTTCAAATACTCCATCTCTGTTCTGAACCACATTCTTTGATAGATGTCCCGACTCGATGTCCCATTATTAATGAGCCTTGAAGAAGAATAGTCTCCAGATAACTTTTATGTTTGAAAACCCATTTGTGTTTAGGCTCTTTCTTTTCTACCTGACTTCCATTGTTTGATTTCTATTTGTCTGAAATGGCTATTAAATCAGCTTTTATGTTCTTTTTTAGTTATCTCCCCAAATATGTTTCACTGTGATTCTTGGATTGGTTTTGGTGTGGTTTTTTGTGCTTTTCAGGCTTGTTGGCAATGATCAATGGCCTTCATTTTATTCAGATTAATTCCCAGTTCTTTTCTCTGTCACTCATAATTGAGTTTCACTATCAATATTCTCCAGGTCTATTGACTAAGAGCGAGATTGTGTTGCCTATAGTGATTCTATAACTATTTCTGTTTATAGTGGACCATCTTTTTTTCCAATCTAGTCTCTCAAAGGCTCCTTTGGGAAAACTTTAAATAACTTTACTGAAATACTTCTTTTTTTATATTTCTGTAGGAGGAAAGTCTTTACTTCATGAGAAGCCTGATTTTCAGGCTGGACCTAGTGAGGAAGCGTTACAAGCCAACATTGATCAGTTATATCGAGGGAGCTAGTTCCTTTGTTTTCTGCAAAATGCTTGTTGGAGAAAATGACTTAAAATAATTATGATAAATTAAGCTAAACACAATCTGCCTCCTGACTGGAAGCTATTCACAGAATCAAAAGGGATGCTATCCAGAAGGACCTTCACAGATGGGTGCGTGCCAACCTCATGCAGTTCAACAAAGCCTAGTGCAAGGTCCTGCACCTCTGCTGGGGCAACATCAAGGACAAACACAGGCTGTGGAGAAAGACATGAGTTGCTGGTCAATGAGAAGCTGGATAGGAGCTGATAATGAGTGATTGAAGCACATAAGGCCAACTGGACTTCAGGTCCTGGACTGCAGGTGATCCTGCTTCGGTAGGGGAATTGGACTAGATGACCTTTCAACATCCCTTCCAATCCCTAACGTTCTGGGATTCTGTGATAAGAAGTGTGGCCAGGAGGCTGTGGGAGGTGATGTTCCCCCTCGCCAGCTATTGTGAGACTCAAGGTTGAATTTCAATAACCTGGTCTTTGGGAGGTGTTCTTGCCTATGGCAGAGGGGTTGTAACTAGATGGTCCTTGAGGCCCCTTCCAACCCAAACGATTCTACGGTTCTGTATTTCCAATAAGTCTATTGTTTTACGATTCTGTGATTCTACTATTTTATTAAGACTTTGGAAATCATCTACATAGCATTTATTAATTTCAGGGGGAGGTATGAACTTAGTCCTGAATTTTTAATATACCCATTCTGTCTACAGCTATCGTTTCAGATTGTCACTCATGTTGCTAGTGAGACATTTTGTCTCCTCATGAAATGACAGTGTAGATGGCAGTGCAAGCATTGCACATGTGGCATTTGACCCAAAAGGATCAACTCTCCATTTCTTTTGAGTTCATTTTCTTCTCATGGGTTTTGTTTGGCCTCCAGCTCATGATGTTTGCACTGTCTGCTTCAGAGATGAATCAAATATCATCAGAATATGATCACTTTTAGATTATTAAGATCAAATGGGAGACTTTGGATTTGGCTCATGAAATGTCTTGAAGTGAACTTGTCCACTTTGGGCAGTGTCTTTTCTCTTGGCAGCCTTGTTAATGCAGTGTGATGAGGTTAAGGGACACGTTTGATCTTTCTGTGTTGTTTACTTGCATGCATTTTGCTGTGTTTTCTGCTGCTTCTGGGCTTATAAACTATCTTGTGTCCTCCTGCAATTCTGGTGGAGAGATGCCCTTCCAGTCCATGTCCTTTTGTTGCTGCTGGAGTGTTTGTGGCCTTTGACCCTCTCGTCAGAGAGATTTCTTCAATGATATTTTCTGCCATGACAATTCAATTTTGCTCTTATTTTTAAATATTATTTTCTTTCTCTAAAACTCTGTTCATTCTCTCAAGTACCAGGCAACATGTGTGCTCTGACAGACTGATAAAAGCCTTGGGGTAAGGAGCAGGCTCCCTGAGTCCCCTCTGTGTTCCCCAGTTCCTTCCCTTTCAAGGAGTTGGAATGCAGTACAACTGACTCTAGGTTCTACCAGTGAAGGAAGGCATGAACTGTAGCCCACCTGCCTTCAGGGAAAAGAACTGTGGTGAGAAGTAGCTACTGAAAAATTCTCACTTCATACTCTGTCTTTGAATCATTAGGCTGAGCACAAGGTGGCCAGGAAAATGTCTGTGGATCCGCAGAGGTGGAAAGTAGGGTCAGATGCAAGATCAGGACTGGTATAATCAAGAGCAAAGTTTCCTTGAACTGATAAAAATGATAAAATGTAATAAAAGGAGAAATTATAAGGAATTGAGATGAAATGGGTACACAGGGCAGTGGAGAAAAGTACCGTAGAGCATCCTAAGCCAGAGGAGTGATGGTGAGGTTTGTGCAGATCTGCCTAGGGAAAGAGAAAGGTCAGCACAATGGAAACAGCTTTTCTTAAATAGAAGGTAGAATGAACAGGAAAGGAAAATCAGAGAGGTAAACTGGGTAAGAAGAATAAAGGTGGTTACTGACACTGGAAATGAGGGAGGTGCCATAGAGGGAGAGCAAATTTGGAGTAGGAATCCCTCGGTGTTGGACAGTCAGTTTGGACAATCGGGGGAGAGTGATGCTTCATTCAAAAGTTTATAATGATATTGTAGTCCTAAGACATCAAAATAGACAAGGTCTGGGGAAACACTGTCATTAAAATGTTTACTGTACATTACAGGATCTGGAAAAGACAGGCAATGGTATAATTGGCACGTCATTTTAAAGCATTTTTTACTCCTCTCAAACAAGATAATCTAAGTAGAAAGTCAACTGTGAAGTGAAATATACTGCTGATTAATGTCTATAAATATGTGAAGGGTGGGTGTCAGGAGGATGGAGCCAGGGTCTTCTCTATGTCATCTAGTGATAGGACAAGGGGCAAAGGGTGTGAGCTGGAACAGAGGAGGTTCCACATCAATATGAGAAGGAACTTCTTCATAGTGAGGATGATGGAGCAGTGGAAGGGGCTGCCCAGGGAGCTGGTGGAGTCTCCTTCCCTGGAGAGGTTTAAGACCCACCTGGATGTGTTCCTGTGTGACTTGGTCTAGGGGATCCTGCTGTGGCAGGGGGATTGGACTGGATGATCTTTCGAGGTCCCTTCCAATCCCTAATGATTCTATGATTCTATGTATTGCACTGGATTGTCTGTGTATCAGCCATTTCACCCCCTATGCCATGTACCTCGCGTGCAGAATCAGAACTACCATCTGCTCAGTCACACACAGACCCAGTCACTCAAGTACATTGCCTAGAAGCTCAATTCATTATTAAATCAAATACATTCAGAACCAACGTTATCATCTGCTTTTAAGTTCTTTTTACGGTTCAAATACAAACCCCTCAATATCCAAGGAGAAGTGTGTTTGTTTACAAATGTACATATGCTAAAATATTAACATTTATCCTTCAGTTACCTCTAGAGAGAAACTGAAGCAGCTCAGTGTGGCTCTAAGGCTGTCTGACACATCCTTTTAAACACTTAATAACTTGAAAAAACAACAAGGCTTCTAGAACAGCCGTACCTAGGTATCTTCTTGCTCAGTTTAAGCCAACACACATACTGCAATCTTCAAGACACCAGCATATTGTAAATATTTACTTTCCCCACCTCTGGTCTGTATTTCTGTAGTACCACGCTCTAGGAAGATGCTTTATTACTTTTCATTTGATTTCAGAAAGAATATAATGCAGAGATTTAATCTGCTTAGCACTGGAAGGGGCTGCCCAGGAGGGTTGTGGAGTCTCCTTCTCTGGAGATGTTTAAGACCTGCCTGGATGTGTTCCTGTGTGACTTGGTCTAGGTGATCCTGCTGTGTCAGGGGGATTGGACTAGATGATCTTTTGAGGTCCCTTCAAATCCCTAATGATTCTGTGATTCTATAAAGTTGTACTTAGCTCTAGGGGGCAGTTGCATCTGCGTTTAACTTGTACTTAGGGAGAAGCTTTTATTTTAAGGGAAAAAAAAGCATCTAAGTGGTTAAATTGAAAAAGAATGCTCAAGTAGTTATCATTCCTACTGAACTCACTAAATCCTTATGAAATCATCTCACGGATAAAGCCAAACAGCACTGTAGTAGAAGACTATACCTGGAGCAATGAGGATGAGGAAGTGGAACACTTCCTTTATAAGGAGAGGCTGAGGGAGTTGGGTCACTTTAGCTTGGAGAAGAGGAGACTGAGGGGTGACCTCATTAATGACTATAAATATGTGAAGGGTGGGTGTCAGGAGGATGGAGCCAGGCTCTTCTCAATGTCATCTAGTGATAGGACGAGGGACAATGGGTTAAGTGGGAACACAGGAGGTTCAATATAAATATCAGAACTTCTTCCCAGTGAGGGTGACAGAACACTGGATTGTGGAGTCTCCTCTGGAGACATTTAAAACCAGCCTGGACGTGTTCCTGTATGATTTGGTCTAGGTGATCCTGCTGTGGTGGGGGGGTTGGACTAGATGATCTTTTGAGATCCCTTCCAATCCCCAATGTTCTGTGATTCTGTGGATAAGAACTGAAATGCCCTGAGTTTGTTGCAGTGCAGAACGTTGTCTCACCAGGCTCTGCCATCACTGGTTAGCTCTGGTGGGGACATCAGGGCATTTACATGGGATCTAGCCCTCCTGTGAGTTGCACAGGCTGCCATTTGTGGTACCTCAACATCCGTTCATGTGCAAAAGTCTCTAGGGAAAAGAGAAGAAGCACCAGAAACAATATTTCTGTTAATGCAGAGAGAGGAAAAGTACTTCCAGCCCTACAGAGGTTATGAAATTCAAAGGAACGTGTTGCAAAGGAATGATTTTGTGTTCCTTTACTGTATGTGTCCAGTACCTCAAGAACCCTTGTGAAAAGGAGTGTCTCTTCTACTGTAGATGCTTCAGTATCTACTCATGATGTAGGTTTTCACCCTGAGCTGTGTGTGCTACTGTCCTCATTCATGCACTGAAGGGTTGGGTGTTTCACAGGTGGGGCTTTTACTCAAGTATAAATGATGACTGTATTAACAACACCAATGCAGAACTGTTGTGTGATCTATAACAGCTTCTAAGTCACACTCACTCTATAAATACCTTTCTCAGAGCTAATTTAAAAGGCACAGGGGAAAATGTCTGAAATGTTTAGCAAGTATTCATCTGTTTGATGCCTAATGTAGATTTCATCTTAAGTGTTGTGTTTGCATCTTGAGAACTGCTGTGGCAGGGGCATTGGACTAGATGATCTTTTGAGGTCCCTTCCAATCCCTAGTGATTCTATGAATCTATGATTCTATAACTGGATTCAGTTCTGAGGCCCTTTGTTATAGAAAGGACATTGAGATGCTGGAACGTGTCCAGAGCAGAGCTACCAGGCTCCTGAGAGGTTTAGAGAACAAGTTGCTTGAGGAGAGGCTGAGGAAGCTGAGCAGGTTCGGTTTGGAGAGGAGGAGGCTGAAGGGGCACTTCATTACCCTCTACAACTTCCTGAAAGGAGGTTGTAGCGAGGTGGGTGTTGGACTCTTCCCCTTAGTAACTAATGACAAAGCCAGGGGAAATGGTCTGAAGTTGAGGCAGGAGAGGTTTGGACTGGATATTAGGAAGACATTCTTTAAGGAAAGAGTGGTTGGGCTCTCAAACAGCCTTTCCAGGGCAGTGGTTGAGTCCCCATCCCTGGAGGTGTTTAAGAAATGTGCAGCCATGGTGCTTCACACCCTGCTCTAGTGGCAGGCATGGAGGGGCTTATCTTGTGTTTGTCAGTTGATCAGGTATTTAGGGTTTTTTTTGTTGTGGGTCTCATTGGACTCAATGACCTAGGAGATCCTTTCCAACCTGTGGATAACTCTGTGTGATTCTGTGATTGTAGCTTTCTCTTAGGAATACAGACATGATAAATACTAAAGCCTACGTTAGAACATATGTTAAAAGAAACCCGTAGCAGGATTCAATAACACAACATTTAAAAAACAAAGAGCAAGTCCACAGAAGGATTTATTTTATATGGCAGGTGGTCCATGCAAGGTTTTATCAGCTGCTGAGGATGCTGAAGATAATCAACCAAGCAGGCCTTTCTGGGCAGAGGGGATGAGGCAAGACACCGTATTTGGGAATAGACCCAAACCCTTGGGCTCTCCACAAAGCTGATATGGTAGCACTACCCACTTCTCACCCTATTTCTGCAGTGATAGGTGGTTTTGAAAAGAAGACAAGTACATTTCAAATAATGGGAGAATATACTGATTGGAAGAAATGCTCAAATAAAAAAAGATCCCTACGTATTGACTGCAGGAAGCTCATTAGTAGAGAGAAAGAAATTCCACCAAATATCCAAGACACCCGGGTTTTGATCAGTTTTAACAACCTGGAAATGGGACTGCTGCTGCCATTCATTTCAGCGGTGTTTGTGTGCCAGACGTTAGGAAGCAAGTGAGACAGAATTAAAAGGAGAAAGAAAGTTAATATTGAAAAAGTCTGAAAATTCAACATTAGCTCTTTCTTCTGAGCAGAAGACTGACTATGCCCACAAATTAAACTTGACTGGGTACCATTCTAAATTAACAGATGAGAAACCTGCTACCACAACACCCCTTCTGATGCTAATTTAAATTCATTGCCTGTCTATGAGTCCAAATCAAATATATGAATCAGCTGAAGCCTGTGGTATTAATATTGCACCTAACTATTTAATGCTGAAAATTGTTCTTCCAGAGACCAGCTTCCAAGGACAACTTGCTCTATGAGCCTCTTTGTGGGTCACAATTCAAAGAAAGCAAACATTGATCTCTCTCCACATCAGCATCTTCCTTTCTGGAGGCAGTGAGCTGCAGCAGCATGTTTCTCTTTCCTGCTGAAACCCACTGCCTGTCGTGGCAGAGCCATCCTTTCATTTCATCCCAGTGGTCCCAGTGCTTAGATGGTGATTGTGATTTTTTCACACAAGCTGTGTACAGCCCCAGCCTGGGCGACCTGGCTGTCCACAAGCAGTCCAGAGCTCCACCGAGGAGTTAGCCAGACTGTAAAGGCTCTTCAGGAATTTCATCCTCAGGCAAAAATTTTGGTTGAGACCTTTTTGTTTTCTTGCAAACCTGACTGTATGTTTCTTTGCTTCAACACCCCCAACATACTTCCATCCACCTGCATTCCCCAGGATAGTTCAGCAGGAGAGCTCCTTTCTTTTACCATTTCTCCTGTACTGCAGTTGGTTTCCTTCCATATCGCAGTACAGCAAGTGGAGTGCAGGTAACAGCCCTGCAAGGACCCATGAAGGTGTTTGAATTGTTCTCTTATGGCTAAGTGGTCCGAGATTTATTTCTTCCTTCTTTCTGATACCTTTGTCCTCCCCCCTGTTCCTTTTATTCCAAGATAGGCACTTACTGTTTTGTGCACGTTCAGCTACCCTGGGTGCTGATGACGCTCAGATTCACCAGCTCAACGCTAAACCAGGAGGAAAAACCTCCATGGTTCACATGAGGACCATTGCCTGTGTGTGCAAAACGAATATTATCTCCTTTATCCTTCACCCATCTGGTTAACACCTTTCTGCATCAAAGTAGGCCCACAAGTGCTCTACAGAGAAGAGACCTTAGTCTGTAGAAGTGCATTGTACAGCTTTCTCCAGGACCTCTTGATATTTTCTGAAATGGGGTTTCAGTGGTTGCAAGCTGGAACAGAGGAGGTTCCACATAAATATAAGAAGGAACATCTTCACAGTGAGGGTGACGGAGTGCTGGAACAGGCTGCCCAGGAGGTTGTGGAGTCTCCTTCACTGGAGATGTTTAAAACCTGCCTGGATGTGTTCCTGTGTGACTTGGTCTGGGTGATCCTGCTGCGGCTGGGGGATTGGGCTAGATGATCTTTTGAAATCCCTTCCAATCCCTAATGATTCTATAATTCAAACCAAAGATTTGACTTCATTAATGTTCATAAATATGTGAAAGGTGGGTGTCAGGAAGATGGAGCCTGCTTGGTGTCACATAATGATAGGACAAGGGGCAATGGTGTGGCCTGGAACATCAACATGGGGGGTTTCACATCAATATGAGAAGCAACTTCTTCACTGTGTGGGTGACAAAGCCCTGGAAGGGGCTGTCCAGGGAGGTTGTGAAGTCTCCTTCTCTGGAGATGTTTAAGACCACCTGGATATGTTCCTGTGCAACTTGGTGTAGGACATCCTGCTGTGTCAGGGGGATTGGACTAGATGATCTTTCAAGGTCCCTTCCAATCACTATGTTTTCTGTGATTTCCTGGGGTTCATAATGCACATTCTCATGCTCTGAGCTGCCATTCTTCAGTGTTCCATTTGGTTTCCAGAGATCAGCCTAGGAATGGGGCACACTTATACCAAATGGTGTGTATTTAGGTGGCATGGTTACAGGGAGAGCCCATTGGCTACCTGTAAGGCATCTCAATGTCACAGCTGTCCACCAAGTACACTGAAGCCCATGGCTGGGATAACGATATTGATTGTCATCTCGGCATGGTTGGTCAAGGAATGCGTTTTACTAGTGATTTGTTTTGCTCGGTTATAGATTTAATTTAATAGGTAAGGGATTTGAGTAAGTTGGTTGTGACTTTGATGCAGTGTACAGCATCTCCGCTGTGATAGGTCATTAATCTGCCAGGTTTAACTAAGTAATAAATTGCCACTGTGGTCAGCTGCAGAAATAAAATGAGGTGGAGTCTGGATGCTCTCCTCCTGCCGTGACCTTTCTCAGTAATTACATCACTCAGATGATCTAAGCTTCTATGTTGGGATTCGTTCCTTAAAGTGAATCACTGCTAAGAGCTGGTGTTTCATGCTGGGTGGGACCACCTGAGATTTGCTAGTCAGCAAATCTGTCTCAAAAAGTACTGTCTCCACAAGCAGCCTAGTGCTCCTAGGAATATCAATCGACGTGTCCTGCTGAAAAGGTGTCCTAAATCTACCTACACCTGCACCAAAGGAAGCAGTGACAGTCATAGAATCATTGAATCACTAGGGATTGGAAGGGACCTCGAAAGATCATACAGTCCAATCCCCCAGCCACAGTAGGACTGCCTAGATCAAGTCATACAGTCAGTCTGGGTTAGAAGGGACCACAGGATCATCCAGTTCCAACTCCCCTACCATGGGCAGGGACACCCCATCCTAGATCAGACTGGCCAGAGCCTTATCCAGCCTGGCCTTAAACACCTCCAAAGATAGGGCAACCCATTCCAGTTGGTAGAGGGAGGTGATTCTACCCTCTCTACCCTGCACTTGTGAGACCCTACCAGAAGTGCTGTGTCCAGTTTTGGAGTCCCCAACAGAAGGAGGAAAGAGAGCTCCTGGAATGGGTCCAGAGGAGAGCAAATGATCAGAGGGCTGCAGCACCTCCTCTTCGAGACCAGGCTGAGCAAGTTGGAGTTGTTCAGCCTGGAGAAGAGGAGGCTCCCAGGTGACCTTAGAGCATCTTTCCAAGACCTGAAGCAGGCTACAAGAAAGCTGAGGGCAGGGCTTTTTACACGGGTGCGTAATGAGACGACAAGGGAAAAGGGTTCCAGACTTGAAGAGGAGAGACTGAGGTTGGACATGAGGAAGGAATTCTTTCCTGTGAGAGTAGTGAGATGCTGGAACAGGCTGCCCAAGGCAGTTGTAGCTGCCCCATCCCTGGAAGTGTAGAAGGCCAAGTTGGATGGGGCCCTGAGTAACCTGATGTAGTGAAGGTGTCCCTGCCTGTGCAGGGGGGTTGGATATAGGTGATCTTTAAGGTCCCACTTGATATTTAATGTCCCTTCCAACCCTGGCCATTCTCTGATTTCTTAGTTTCTCTAGTCCCACTCTCTTACTAGGGCCAAATTCAGTCTTGATAGTGGCATTTTTTGATATAGGTCCACTTGATGTGAAAGGCACTTTATTGTCTTTTCAATATTAGCATTTATTAGATTGATTAAATGAGTTTGTGGCCATTGGTTTGATAGAACCTCTGATTTTCTCTGAACAATAATGGTACATCTTTGTATGTACAGAATCACAGATCATTAGGGATTGGAAACGTCCTCAAAAGATCATCCAGTCCAGTCCCCCTGCCACAGCAGGATCACCTGGATCCAGTCACTCAGGAACATCTCCAGGCTGGTTTGTACAACTGAGCACAGACACTTCTGAATGCTGGTCAGAAATAGTAGAGCTCTCCAAAGTCCAGTGTGCTGGAGGTCTGTTCCTGTATTGTCATCCAAACTTCCACACTACTCAAAGTATAACTCATTCAGAAAATCTGACAGGTCCCATTCAAAGACCATAAAATACTCACACAGCTTTGCAGCCAGAATCATTCTGACAACTGGGAGTGTTTGCATTTGCTTGAAAAGTAAAAGACAAATGAATTTTGTGAAGTGATGAAAGGGATGAGGAGGTGAGTCAAAAATCATTCCTGTACGATGTGTACTGCCTTCTAACAGACAGAAGAGGCATTTTGTACCTGAAGGTCATGCATGGTTTGTGAGATGATGGACCTGAACGAATTTCCTTCATTTTTCATAAAGCATCTTATCTTTTTATTGTAACCTGTTGTGCTGTTACCCAAATAGTGTCCATGCCTATGGGAAGACTAACAGTCGTGCCAATTGGTGGCTAGGCCCTTTGTATTCTGTGAGGTCTAGATGTTGTTCAGTGAAACAATGCAGAAATAAAACAAAAAAGCTGAAAGGGGTAATATGGAGAAAATCAAGTTCACTGGATAAATTAATGGTTGTAAATATGTGAAGGGTGGGTGTCAGGAGCCAGGCTCTTCTGAGTGTCATCTAGTGATAGGGCAAGAGGCAATGGGTGTGAGCTGGAACACAGGAGGTTCCACATCAATATGAGAAGGAACTTCTTCCTAGTGAAGGTGACAGAGCTCTGGAACAGGCTGCCCAGGGGGGTTGTGGAGTCTCTTTCTCTGGAGACATTTAAAACCTGCCTGGATGTGTTCCTGTGTGACTTGATCTACGTGATCCTGCTGTGGCGGGGTGATTAGACTCAATCTTTCGAGGTCCTTTCCAATCCCTGATGTTCTGTGGTTCACTGTGAAAATTCAAGGACGAGCATCAAACAAGAAATCTGAGCGACAGACACATATTATTTTTTATACTCCTTTTTGCTGGCTAACGTCTCTGTACTGAATTTAAGACAGAGATTTAGATGTGCTTTCACTTAGTGAAGGAGCATGAGTGCATTTGCCCACAGAGGTGGTTGAGTCACCGTCCCTGGAGATATTCAAGGTTAGGCTGGATGACGTGCTGAGTGGCATGATCTAGATGTTAGGTTTACTTGGTTTATTTGGATTTAGGTTGGACTGGATGATCTTTAAGGTCTTTTCCAACCTTATCATTACTGTGATACGGATTATTCTAACAGAGCCTTGATGGAAACAAGCAAGTATCGTACTGAGATGCAAGTAGGAAGCCAGGGGTAGCAGAAGGGAAGTGGAGGGATATGATTTGATTTACAGATAGAATGGTCTAAGAAACTTAGAGATGTACATTCAGTAGGGGAAAAGCATCCCTGTGCTCAGAGCTAGCACAAGCCCTAGGCACCCTTCAGGCCTGCTTAAGCTCTCTGTGAAGACTAATTAGCCGCATAGCGTGCATTTTCAGTTCCAGATAAAGATGCATTTTGCAAACACTCTGCAGAACGAGAATTATTTATCGGATGTGTTTGTGCCTAATTTGAACTGTAGGATGAACTCAGTCATTTCAAAAATCCATTTATAGACAGTTGACAACAGGGTGGGGAATAAAGAATCAAGCTTAAGAGCTATTTGTTTAAAAAAAACAACCCACACAAAAGCATCACAATTTCTCTAGCCTTTAAATTAAAAAAAACTCAACTATGCCGATGGTAGGGGAAGCAAGGACTTCCACTACCTTGGGGGAATACAGTGTCTCTCAAAACACTCAAGTGAACCACAGTAAAAATCTAAGGCTTGGGTTTTGGTGGAGTTGCTCTAACATTTATTTATTTATTTATTTGAATTTTGATCGCAGAATCACAGAACATTGGGGATTGGAAGGGACCTCAAAAGATCATGGGGGTTTTTTTTATCCCTTGGGCAAAGGAATGGTCTTTGTCCATACATTTCCCCAAAACCGAGGGGGATTTCTGTGATATAAGAGGTGGCTCCTTGTTCATCCTTGTGCGCTATGGAAAAGTTACCAAGACCCTGACCCCACCGAATCTACAATCATCTCTCTCTAAAGCAGTTAGCATAAGGATATTTAATTAATGCTTTCTTTTCGTAAGCAGAATGACATAACATCTTATAGCTCTCTAATAACATAAATAGGAGAAGGAACTTCTTCCCAGTGAGGGTGACGGAGCACTGGAAGGGGCTGCCCTGGGGAGTTGTGGAGTCTCCTTCTCTGGAGACATTAAAACCTGCCTGGACATGCTCCTGTGTGACTTATCTAGGGGATCCTGCTGTGGCAGGGGGATTGGACTGGATGATCTTTTGAGGTCTCTTCCAGTCCCTACTGTCCTGTGATTCTGTGAATAAGTGCTATAGGGCACGTGCTGGAGGTGCACACGGTTGTGCATTCCCACACATGCACTTGACAAGAGGCATGAGACCAGCAGGCTCCTTCCCAGGCTGAATAAAAACTAACTGGGCAGCTCACTTGTTTATAAATCAGGCTGGAAGCACAGGTTATTTTACTTTTAGGTACTTACCCTAATTTCTAACCATAATTAATTCATGGCTCGTTTATACTCATTTGTCCTTGTGCCAATATTTTACTGGCTGCTTAAGTAATTTTTCTCTCCCTTCGTGTTTACATAGCCAGATATATTTATAGGCAACAGTCACATCCCTTCTTAGCTATTGTTTTGAGAAGCTGAACAAGCCAAGCTCTTTTAATCTCTGCTTGTAAAATAAATTATCATTTATATTGCTCAAGCACACTTGTTTACTGTGAGGTTATTTTTGTTCTGGCCTGTGCTTTAATTATTCCTTGACTTTCTTATTTGTTAGAGGCAAACAAGACAAAAATTGGGGGAAAAAACCATCACAGGCAGTATTTTCTGTGCCAAACCCTGGCGTGGGAGTCAGTGGACTGGATCAGGAACGGGGTAACCAGCAGGAGTAGGGAGGTGATGGTGCCCCTGCACTCAAGAGACCACACCTTGAGCACTGGGTCCAGTTTTGGGCACCACAGTATCAGACATTGAGGTGTTGGAGTGGGGCCAGAAAAGGGCAACAAGGCTGGTGAGGAGTCTGGAAAACCTATGAAGAGCAGCTGAAGAAACTGGGGTTGTTTAGTCTAGAGAAGAGGAGGCTGAGAGGAGACCTCCTTGCTCTCTACAGCTACCTCAAAGGAGGTTGCAGTGAGGCTGGTGCTGGGCTCTTCTCCCAAATTACTAATGATAGGGTGAGCAGAAATGGCCTCAAGCTGAATCAGGGGACGTTCAGACTGGATCTTAGGAAGAAGTTGTTTCCTCAGAGAGTGGTTGGGCACTGGAACAGGCTGCCCAGGGAGGTGGTGGAGTCCCCATCCCTGGAGATAGCTGAGCACTTGAGTAGCTTGAGTACTTGAGGCCATGATCTAGGGGTTATGGAGCTGTTTGGATGAGGACTGAACTTGATTGTCCTGGAGGTCCTTTCCAACCATGATGTCTCTGATTGGGTGATTCTACGATTCTATGATTTAACAAAGTTTGAACAGGTTTTTGACAAGATATGATGGCAAGGCACATCATGGTTTGCTGCATGGAGAACAGGGTCAGACAAAGCTGTCAGGAGACCCTCCCATTTACAAACCTCTGTGTGCAGTTAATCTTAAATACCACCTTAATGTAACTTCATCATTTTGCAGACTATGGGTCTCTTACTGAGAGAAGGAATCACTGAAAAAGAGATCAGAGTAAGGGTTGTGTTGATGGGGTGGAACACACTGTCACAGGCAAGGCATCACCTCTTGGAGGAGATAATTCTGTTCTAGGTGTGATGGGTTTGACTGAACCATAGCAATGCTTGTTGGGGAGAACAAGTTGTTCTGAAGTAGAGCTGTGTAAGATTCAGGGGACATATAGTTAGCTGTGGATGTTAATCCTCAGACAGAACAGGCTTTTGCTTATTTGTGTTTTGTGCTACACTGGTGCAGTGCAATGTCATGCAGCTGTAGCAGCAATGGAAGAACTGTGGTGACACACAATCACAGAATCATTGAGACTGGAAAAGACCTCCACGATCATGAAGCCCAGCCCATGACCTAAGATCATCACATCAGCCAGACCAGGGCACCAACGGCCACAGCCAGTCTGTCCTTAAACACCTCCAGGGATGGCAACTCCACCACCACCCTGGGCAGTCCAGTCCAGTGGTTGATCACCCTTTCCATGAGGAAGGGCATCCTAACATCCAACCTAATCCTCCCCTGGTGCAGCTTCAGGCCCTGCCCTCTCAACCTGGTGCTAGTTGCCTGGGAGAAGAGCCTGACCCTCACCTGTCTACAACTTCCCTTCAGGTATTTATAGAGAGTGATAAGGTCCCACATGAGTCTCCTCCAGGCTAAACACCCCCAGCTCCCTCAGCCTCTCCTCATAAGACTTTCCCTCTATGACAGAGCTAACAGAAATTAGCAAATGTCTTTTCTAATTTTAATAATGATTTCTTAAATGACTTGAGTTTTCAAAATTCATAAACAGGTAGAAAACAGACTTTGAATGTAGGATACAGAAAATAGCCCAGAACCAAAAACAGTGGGATCACTTTGCAGGTGGAAGCCAGCACAGCTCAAGAAGAAACACAGACACGGGTGTTCCTGGCAGTGTGCTTGATCAGAAGGTTTATAATCGTCCTGTACCTGTGCCTCTACACATACATCACTGCAGCACTCTGCTGTCGTGGGGATTTATCAGCTCAAAGCTGCAAAGGAGACATTTGGGCTCTGCAACTAGCTGAGAAATTTCTGGTACAAAGGGATTTTTCACATGATGCAACAGAAGCAGATAATTAGATGGAATCACACATGTTCTTCCCCCTCTCCCAGTTTCTCAACTATGAAGAGTAGCTCCAACTAGAAATTCTAACATCTCATATAGATAAGTCGTGTGTAATTATAATGCCATCACATTAATTTAAACGACATCTCTGAAACGTTTTAATAACAGAAGGGTGTGATAAGGCTCTACTAGATGACTATAAATAGTTATTTAAGTACCTCATCTTTACCTGCCAGTTTAAATGCTTTCCTTGACCAACTTTTAGATTCATACTTTTAGGTAATTCCCTTAGATTCTTCTTGGGGTGTGTCTTTAAATATTTCAGTATTTAAATATTTCAGTTTAAGCACAGGGGATGAGATTCAGATCAAGATGGGGATTAGACAGCAAGAAAATGTTGCCCACTGACTCGGGATTTCACAGTAACTCTAAGGCCACTTGTAAGGCCACTGCTTCTCCTTTTTTGGGAATCAGAATAAGAAGCAGAGTGCAGATATTTTGAAGGAGGATGTTGTGTGACCCCCAGAAGTTAGAAGTGCATTTGGGAGCCATCCTAATCGCTTGATAGAAAGGCTGAGGGAGCTGGGTCTCTTTAGCTGAGAGAAGCAGAGATTAAGGGGTGACCTCATTAATGTTTATAAATATGTTAAGGGTGGGTGTCAGGAGAATGGAGCCAGGCTCTGATCAGTGGCACCCAATGATAGGACAAGGGGCAATGGGAGTAAGCTGGAACATAAGAGGTTCCACATAAATATGAGAAGGAACTTCTTCCCAGTGAGGGTGACAGAGCACTGGAAGGGGCTGCCCAGGGGGGTTGTGGAGTCTCCTTCACTGAAGACGTTTAAGTTCTGCCTGGATGTGTTCCTGTGTGACTTGGTCTAGGTGATCCTGCTGTGTCAGGGGGATTGGACTAGATGATCTTTCGAGGTCCCTTCCAATCCCTAGTGTCTTGTGAAACTGGAGGAAAGGCATAAACTTGTTTGCTTGGTACAGGGTTGCCTGGTGCTGCTAAGAGTGGTGCTGGTGCCCCACTGGCCACTAACCGGAATTAACACTGGCCATTTACCAAATGAAAGAACTCAGCTCCTAGGACATCTTTACCTAAGGTTCTTACTGTGAAGCTCAGTTACTCGGCTGATCCAAGAGCATGCTGTAACCAGAGAAATCTTTTGCTTTTAGATGTTAGATGTCTGAGGTTTGCTTTGGTCCTTTACAAGTACTTTTTGCCTCGCATGTTCCAGTTCTTACTGCCTTTTATTTTGCTCCCTCGGACTCTAATTTCTGATGAAAGCTACAATTCTTCCTGGTTTCCCATGGGCAAATGAGAACTTGTGGAAGCTGGAGGAGGAACCTGAGGAACGAGGCTTTTCTCATTGCCAGGCAGTTATTGCAAGGCAGGTAGAAGTTAAATACCTTGTTGTCCTCCCCTCTTTTGTAGTTTGCCAGAACCCATGCTGATTTTTAATACATGCCACTACTTTAGAATGCTATGCTGCACATCTCACTGCACTCACAATACTAAAACCCCATAATTAGCAAGCCAAATAGTTGCCATCCAAAGCTTTTACAAATAGGCAGCACACAATCGCAGCGAGCGATTCCCAAACATCAATACACTGCGTGTTGCATGAAGCTCTGGAAAGGTCATCAGTCTACAAGAAGTACTGAAAGTTCCACAGACTTCCAGTTCTTGCCTTGGCATTAGCAGCCAGCCTGTCAGAGCTGGCCTTTAGAGCCACACCTGACCTACAGTAAAATAGATGGTTCAACAGGCACCTCAACAGAGTGGAGCCACTTGATGGATGGGCGATCTGCAGGCTTCTTAAAATATTTCCTTTAGCAGCCCTTTGTGCAGGATGCTGTGTTCATTTAGTCTTAGCTGGTCACCACTTTCATTTAGAAAAACTGCTGGCCTGATTCCCTTCTCATACTTGTGTAACACTAGTGACTTTGACAGGGCTGCTCTGAACGCCAGCACCAACAAACTCACCAGCAGATGCACCCGTCTAAATAAACGTGTGAGTCACCACTGAAAGCACTTGCATGTGGGATGGGCACTCAGCCAGCTTTGAGTGTCCTGAGATGCAGATCATGAACAAAAATAAATCTGATGAGGAGAGACTGAGAGAGTTGGGGTTGTTTAGTTTGAGCAAGAGGAGGCTAAGAGGACACCTCATCGCTCTCCACAACTATCTGAAAAGACATTGTAGAGATGTTGGTGCTGGTCTCTTCTCACAGGGAATTAGAGACAGAACCAGAGGGAAGAGTTTCAAGCTCCAACAGGGGAGGTTTAGACTAGATATCAGGAAAAAGTTCTTCACAGAAAGAGTGGTCAGGCACTGGAATGGAACCGCTGCCCAGGGTGGTGGTTGAGTCCAAAACTAGAGGACTTTAAAAGATGCTTAGATGTTGTGTTGGGGGATCTGGTTTAAGGGTGAACTTGTAGAGTAGGGTTGATGGTTGGACTTGATGATCCCAAGGTTTTTTTCCAGCCTGAATGATTCTGAGTGGTTCTGTGTGTAAGAAGCTCATGCTTATTCCTTCTCCAGTCATTTTAACCAATGGAGCAATTCACCTGACAGAACCTGTTTGCCTGCTTGTTCTGCTACTCTGTAGTTAATACCATTGATTTTAAGCAGTAAGGTGTTGAGAACTTCTCTTGGAGCCTTGTCTGCAGGACTCACTTCATTTAGATAACTGTAAATTAGCCAACTACTTAGGTTATCTGCCCACTTTAGAGAGGGTGGTACAATGCAATCAGACACCTCTCTGTAGATTACTTTGCCTCTGGGTATGCAAATACCACTGTAAAATGAGTGCTCAGCATGGGAGGATAAAAGATGACTGTGGCCACGCTCCTCAATGTGTTATCCAGAGAGCAATGGGAAATGACACTGGTGGTGTCTTCCTAACTCCTAAAATTAATGCACTTTCACTGTCCAGCCTGTGAGCTAACAAAAGGGCCTAATTTGCAGTGCTGGGGGTTTAAAAAAACTACTCTTAACACAGGCTTTCCTGTCTTCTCCTTCAGAAGATAAAACATTTATTTGCTGGGAAGAAGTATAAATATAACTTGGAAATAGTTGAGACATCTTGTTTTGTTTGGTTTTGATTTTTGCTGATCTTCGTTTCAAAAATAGACAAGCTGATTTAAACGTTTTTCCTTTTAACTGACAAGAAATGTGATGGTTTTTTTAAGAAGTGAGTGTTTTATAAAGCAAGCACTGACAAGCTGTCTCGCTGCTTGGTACTGCCTGGATATCAAAACAGCTATTTTAAACATCTGATCTACAAAAGAGTTTTGTTTTGCAAACCAAAACAAGAAATAATTCTTCTTCCTTTGTGTGGGGTTGTTTTTTTTAAGGTATTTAGCGATGTGGCTTTTTTAGTGATGACTGCACAGAAAAGGATGATCTTGTGTTTCCTCTTGCTGTCTCTTTCTCTAGCTTTTCCTTTCCCCCCTACTTCATCCCTGTGTATCTTAGATGACCATTTAAAACCCACCTGGATGTGTTCCTGTGCAACTTGGTCTAGGTGATCCTGCTCTGACAAGGGGATTGGACTAGATGGTCTTTTGAGGTCACAGAATCACAGACCATTAGGGATTTGAAGGGACCTCAGAAGATCATCTAGTCAAATCCCCCCACCACAGCAGGATCACCTAGAACAAGTCACACAGGAACACATCCAGGTAGGTCTTAAACATCTCCAGTGAAGGAGACTCCACAAACCCCCTGGACAGCCTGTTCCAGTGCTCTGTCACCCTCACTGCGAAGAACTTCCTTCTCATAGTATATGGAACCTTATATTTTCCAGCTCACACCCATTGCCCCTCGTCCTATCACTAGATGACATTGAGCAGAGCCCGGCTCCATCCTCCTCACACCCATCCTTCACATATTTATAGACATTAATGAGGTCACCCCTCAGTCTCATCTTCTCGAAGCTCAAGAGACCCAGCTCCCTCAGCCTCTCCTTATAAGGGAGGTGCTCCACTTCCTTCATCATCCTCGTTGCTCTACACTGGACTCCCTCCAACAGCTCCGTGTCCTTCTTGAACTGAGGGGCCCAGAACTGGACACAATACTCCAGATGTGGTCTCACTAGGGCAGGTCCTTTCCAATCCCTGTGATTCCGTTGTACTGTGACCCAGTACATCATTATTTTTAACATGAGATGAAACGTACATTCTACTCCTGACCTTAGAGTAAAATGTCTTCTGATTAGAAGCGAAAACAACGATCTAAATGCCTCTTCTCTTTTTTAACCAACCAAATGGCAAAGCCCAAATTAATTACTGCTTCTGCAACTTCATATGAACCCAAACCCTGAATGCAGAACTATGGAGCTTCTTTCTGTATTGAACAACACGAGCTGAGCAGCAAGTGATGTCAACCTTTGATTACCATTAAGAACACCCTTCTAATTGCCCTGAATATCTCACTGGAGCTGTCAGCGAGGTGATGCTCGTGTACACGGCTAAACTTGGCATGCTCTGCAAACCTGTTGTCACCAGGACAACCAGTCTGGCCGGCAGACTGGCAGATGTTGTCTGACACTTGCAGGGCAAGGTGCTGCAGCACTGTGCAGGGTACATGGCACAGGATGCAAAATCCTCTTACCAGTGGGGACAGCAGTGCAGTTATTTACGTTTGAAGTAGACAAAAGGGCCAGATGCAGCAGCACAACCAGGGTATTTCATTACCTAATTAGCAGCACCAGTAGCATGAGACAGTCTTCAACAAATATTTGCTGTCTAAACGAATTTTTTTTGAAGAGCCAAAAATGTCACTGATTTCAGTTTAATAACTTCTTCCTGAGTTCACCTGCACAGTTAAGCTGGAACGGATTAAGTTGATCTTCTTTTCCCATTATTTGCTTTCTCCCTTTTCTTGCCAGAAGCATCACATGAATGAGGAAGTGTCACTCTGGATGAACTTTCATTATATCAGAAAGCCTGATTAGGAAGTAAAGAACATCTGGGCTACATCTTTTATGAGCTTCCCTTGAAAGAAAGCTTTTTGTGCACACTGCTGTTAGCCAGTATTTCTCTGGCTCCTGCAAGGTTCCCTCTCTTTCAACCAGCGTGTCTTGCTAGCAGGGCAGAGAGAACTTAGCAGAAAGGAGGGTGTGTTGAAAAACAAGGACCAATTTAATACATATTCTTCTGTTTTCTTTCTAAAAGAGATGTCTGATTTTCTGTCTCAACCATCATGCTCATCTTGCATGGTAGTTGGCAGTATAGGTCCCTGAAGTACTGGATCCTGCTGCAGCTCCAGAGTTTCAGATCTGGTGGCAGATGTGTATCCATCACAGAACTGCTGAGGACGTGTTTATTCTCAGCAAGTAGAGACTCTGCTGGCATCACAGGATTGATCTTGGAGCATTGTTTTGAGCCTGGAAAATTGTACTAAAACAGATACCCTGCTTTATCCAGGGACTGGAGCTTGGATGACTTCCCATGGAAGAAAACTCTTTCCCACTTTTTGACAGTGGCAAACCATTTTCCCAGAAGAACAAGACTAAGGGCACTTATTGACTCCCTTTGGTTGCTTTTTCCTGTTTGTTGGAGTCTCCTGTACTGGAAGCTTTTTAAAACCTGCCTGGACATGTTCATGTGCCACTGAACCTAGGTGATCTTGCTGTGGTGGGGGGATTGGACTAGATTACCTTTTGAGGTCCCTTGCAGTCCCTAATGTTCTGTGATTCTGTGATCCCATGTTGGTCTGCATGAGAGTAGCTCTGCCTGTTGTTTCCCTCCCCCTGGAACTGAGGCAGCTGCTTGGTTATATTTTCATTCTCAGCTACTTTATGGAGGCTGCTGCATTTAAAACTTAAATAAGTTAGAAAATCTGTAAATATATGCGTGTAGGTAGATAAAATTATGCTTGAAAATCAGTAGAGATATAGTCAGATTTAAACTTCTGTTTATGTGACAGTGCTCAAGGATGGGTACATGGCAGAGATGGTAGGAATGTCTCTACTCTCCTTAGGTGAGTCAGCCTCATGGTGCAGACAAGGAGACTGTCACACAGGACAGTTTTCATTGATATATAGTCAAGAGTCAACTCTGCCAAAGCAGCAGAGATGCCATCAGAGAGCACAAACACCAGGGGGTCAAATTCATATGCTGCTGCCTTTTTAATTTTCACATGCTAATTGCATTTCTTCCATTCATAATGAGAACATAGAAGAGTTTGCTCTAATTATAAATACATATTTTTAGGCTTCTAGTATCTTGCAGTTCATAGACAAATTTGTTTGTTTCCAGGGAGTCTGGAAGTCTTTCAGAAAGTAAGGTTGTATCTTAAAATCTCTTCTCTTAAAATCTTAGGTGATGCTGCAGATCACAGAACATTAGGGATTGGAAGGGACCTCGAAAGATCATCTAGTCCAATGCCCCTGCCACAGAAGGATCCCCTAGATCCAGTTGGACAGGAACGTGGCCAGATGAGTTTTAAACATCTCTAAGGAAGGAGACTCTACAACCCCTCTGGGCAGCCCCTTCCACTGCTCTGTCACCCTCACTAGGAAGAAGTTCCTTCTCATATTGATGTGGAAACTCTTGTGTTCCAGCTGACACCTATTGCCCCTTGTCCTCTCATTAGATGACACTAAGCAGAGCCTGGCTCCATTCTCCTGACACCCACCCTTCACATATTTAAAAACATTAATGAGGTCATCCCTCAGTCTCCTCTTCTCCAGGCTCAAGAGACCCAGTTCCCTCAGCCTTTCCTCATGAGGGAGATGTTCCACTCCCAGATCAAAGGGGGATTACGTCTCATGCTGCAGAGTTTTCTATTAAGCAGCCCCTTTTCAATACAGAAAACATGGCCAGGTATTTCTAGCACACTTTTTCCTGCCCTTCCCCCAACACTTTGGCTTGAAAGTTTGGCTTCAGACAATACTTTCCTTGTAAATTTTGCCCCCAACAAGCTCTTATCTTCACAGAATCACTCTGGTTGGAAAAGACCCATGGGATCATCGAGTCCAAACATCTACCTTATTTTATAAGATCACCCCTAAACCAGATCCCCCAACACCTCATCCAAACAATCTTTATCCAGGGATGGCAACTCAACCACCCCCCTGGGAAGCCCATTCCAGTGCCCGACCACCCCTTCTGTGAAAAAAATTCTTCCTAATATCAAGTCCAACCTGAACCCATTCCCTCCCGTTCCATCACCAATTGCTTGTGAGAAGAGACCAGCACCAACCTCTCCACAACCTCTCCTCTTTCTGTTGTTCTGATTCTAGTATCACAGAATCATAGATGATCTAGGGGCACATCCTGGCTAGACCAGGTTGCTCAAGTAGTCAGTGGGTCTCACTACTGTTTGCTCCATTATTAGGAGAAGCCAGAAAACTATCTGTGAGGTTTATGACAAGTTTGGACAACTGAAACTGCTGGGTAATGGCCTAAAATAGTCTGTTTGATTCATAGAGTTGTGTCAAGCAACAATAACATAAGGTAACTCCTGGTTAAATCCCAAGCTGTCTGTTTCTAGAAGACACAAGGCCAAGGTCAAAGAGTCTGCTGTCAAACCTCCTTATAGGAGCTGTAGCTATTTTGCAGTGTTAGAGTTAAACAGCACAAATTCTGAACTACTTAACTCCTTAGCCAGCAGGTCCTAGGTGAGCAGGAGGAACACCTGAGTTCCTTTGTTTTGAATAGAAATACAACCTGAGAGCCCAGTTTGGGCTCAATCAATACATCACAGCTGTATGGCAGCTCCTGCTGGTTCCTCGCTGACATCTTGTCAATGAGGTGGCCCGAGCGTATCTCCTTGTACAAATGTTATTGATGTTATCTTGTTTTCACTGACTGGCTGCCACTGCAATGGAGTTGTGATGCACGGCCTTCTGCTGCTTTTGAAGAGATGGTCTTCTTGGCCTGAAGGACCTGTCAAGCCTGGAGGTGGATTTTGCAGCCTTGCGTGCCACTCAGCTGGTGAACACTACCCCACACAACACGCAGGGTGGAAAAAGCAGGAAGAGAAGAAGTGCAAAAGGCAACTCAGAGATAAAAAAGAGGGGTAAAGAAGGATGTGAGTCATTTTTAGAGTTTCCCAGTGGCAGGAGATTAGCTCATGAGACTGCTTAGGCAGAGCGTGTTTGGGGGAGGCATCTTGTTGTTTCACATGTGTAGGGTGAGAGAGTCTGAGCTTTCTTGAAGAAGGGTGTCAAATAACTTACAGGGTCTTCTTCATGAGAGGCTAAGGCACTGAGGAGACGGGAAGGAGGCAGCAGGTGGGCATTTGCCGCGAAAAGAGAGCTCTTGAACTGCTCTGAAGCACACAGGCTCATAGTTGCTCTGAAGCACCCACTCAGAAACCTAACTTCAGACAGCACAAAACAAATGCAAGATATAAATATTTCAGATGTAAATTAGAGCATTAGTCACAATCCGATGCTGTTTGCCACTGCACTGTTGATGATGTTCCCTGAGGAACATGCCAGCTTTTGTGACGCAGAAGAAGATGTAACTACTGTCTTCCTTCTCCTCACTGACTACATACGTGCACGTCACAGGTTATCTAAGTAGTAAGTTTACCAGCAGAGTGTTGCCTTTATGAGCACACATAGCTGCTCCCGAGCATATTTTAGTCAAATGGGGCTTATTTTCATTTGTTTTCAGCAAAACAAGGGCAAATAAGTCACATCCTCTTGAACCATTTCATTTGATCATCTCATAGCAAGAAGTACTCGTGCTCATCTTGAACACATGCATCTGGAAAGCAGTTCAGATACTCAAGATTTGGAGAGAACTTCTGGTTTTTAAATTTCCTTGTGACTAAACCTGGAATATTGTGTCTGGTTCTGGGCCTCTCTGTTCCAGAAGGACACATAAATGATGGACAGACTCCAGCACAGAGCCATGAAGATGATGAAGGGAGTGGAGCACCTCCCTTATGAGGAAAGGCTGAGGGAGTTGGGTCTCCTGAGCTTGGGAAAAAGGAGACCGAGGGGTGACCTCATTAATGTTTATAAATACAGAAAGGGCAGGTGTCAGGAGGATGGAGCCAGGATCTGCTCAGCAACGTCCAATGACAGGACAAGAGGCAATGGGTATGAGCTGGAACATACGAGGTTCTACATCAATATGAGAAGGAACTTCTTCCCAGTGAGGGTGACAGAGCAGTGGCAGAGGCTGCCCAGGGGACTTGTGGAGTCTCCTTCTCTAGAAACATTTAAAACCTGCCTGGACATGTTCCTGTGTGACTTGATCTAGGTCATTCTGCTCAGGCAGGGGGTTTGGACTAGATGGTATTTCCCTTCCAGTCCCTAATGCTCTCTGATTCTGAGATTAAATCCTTTAGTGTGGTTTTCAAGCTCTATGTTGTTACAGGCACAACTTAAATCAGAGGCAAGGGTGGAGGTGGCTGAACATGAGCACAGCTGACACTCCATGAAACAGAAATGTTGTGATGTAATAAATGTTGGTAATATCAGTCAGTCTCTGATCTTGCACCATTCAGAGCAGCAGGTGAGAATGGTTTGCAGCAGCAGCTGAACAGACCTGAGTTAAAAAAATGCCAGGTTAAGATTAGCTGCTGCATTATTGATTGTCTGGAATTTCTGGCTTTTGATTTGTCTACCTGAATTCTTCCACAGCTGTTAGTGGAGATGAGTTGCTATAAGAAACTATTTCTCACTGCTGGTTTTGAAAGCCTCTTAACAAGGTGTGTGGATACCTGAATGCCAATTTAAAAGCATCTCCTGTCAAATGGATTCTACCCCGTTTGAAAATGGATTAATTTAATCCAAAACAAGACAAACCTTTTTTTTTATTTTTATTTTCCCCCCCCCCAACCCGTTTCTAGATGAATGTCCTGACAGGAATGGTCAGTCTACTCTCAGCTGAGGTTCCAACTTACCTGAATCAATGAAGTTTTGTTCAGGAGTTTGGTGACATCTGTTTCCATGGTTAAAGCAAAGTGAAGACAAGAACTGTATCTTTTACACTGTAAAAAGTACACAACCTCACTTTGTTCTGCAACTATTGAATTGGAGGCTCAAGTGTTAAAGACTTAAAAACCAGACTATGTTGGCAGAAAGATGAACTCTGTTAACCTTGCATCTGGGCAAGAACAACCCCAGGCACCAGTATAGGCTGGGGACTGACCTGTTGGAGAGCAGTGCAGGAGAAAGGGACCTGGGCGTCCTGGTGGACAGCAAGATGACCATGAGCCAGCAATGTGCCCTTGTGGCCAAGAAGGCCAATGGCATCCTGAGGTAGATTGGAAAGAGGGTGGTTAGCAGATGGAGAGAGGTTCTCCTCCCCCTCTACTCTGCCCTGGTGAGACAGCATCTGGAATATTGTGTCCAGTTGTGGGCCCCTCAGTTCTAGAACACAGAACTGCTGGAGAGAGTCCAGTGCAGAGCCACAAAGATGATGAAGGGAGTGGAACATCTCCTTGATGAGAAAGGGCTATTGTCCTTTCCACAAAAAGCTGGGCATCAATCTGAGAAGGAATGTCTTCCCAGTGAGGGTGACAGAGCACTGGAAGGGGCTGCCCAGAGAGGCTGTGGAGTCTTCTGCTCTGGAGAAGTTTAAAATCCACCTGGATATGTTCCTGTGTGACTTGATCTAGATGATCCTGCTGTGGTGGGGGGACTGGACTAGATGACTTTTCAAGCTCCCTTTCAATCCCTAACATTCTGTGAGTCTGTGAATCTAGTTTTTCCCCAATTTAATAGAGCAATCAGACAACAGCCTTTCAAAACAGTACCATTGTATAAGCTAAAGAAAGCTTGTTCACCATTAGCTTTGTTCCAGTTTCTTCCATTAATGCTATAAACAAGAAAACCCCAAAGCCCCCAAGCCTATTGTGGTCATCAGTTAGTTCTTCAGTGGGTTTATTCATTAAAATGTTTTAATAGAGCCCCAAACAATTACTTTCAAGGGTGTCTGAACGGCACTAGAGATCAGTAGCAAACAATAAATTAACTGAAAAAGAGTTTAACACAGTGTCACACAGTGCAAATAACTGTATGAGCTACACTGGGTGTAATTACTATTTAAAAAAAGAAAACTGGGGTTTGCATAGTCTTCTAATGAGCCAAGTTCTTGTAGATACAGAACCAACCTGAAAAATGGAAAGGCTCGTCATTCCTCTAAAAAGACTCCTCCTGCTCTACTTCCATGAAGTTCAACAATCTGGTTTATTCATACATGAGTTGTCAAGATTCCCAGTGTCTCTCAGTTGAACTGGAGGAGTTCAACTGCTCAGAAGTGCTCCCCTTCTCAGCTGAACTGGAGGAGAACCTTCAGTCATGGAGAGAAAGCGAGCAGTGAGAAGTTTGGTTTCTCTGCCTTCATCACTAGCATAAGAATTGCATGGAAACATGTCTACATGCATTACAAACACACACTAATTAGGGAAGGATGGATTGCAGGTGTTTTCTCCTGATGAATGGCAGCTCAAGCTGCATCAGTCCTGGTGGCAGCACGTTGGATCACTAGCAGCAGACTTCATTCCTTAAGGCGTGCTGGCATCTGCGATGACTAGACAATGGTGGGGATGGATTTTGTCCAAATGAATCAGATGAGTAAATGACCTGTGAATGTTTGCCTGGCTATGACAGAGGGAAAAAACAAACTCAGACCCTCAACAGGCAATCCTTGAGGTTAGGATTCTGCTGTAAAGTTTCTGCAGGAAGCATCTGATTTTTTATTTCCTTTTTTTAAACAGTGCGTGCCTGACCTTCTTGAGAGCAGAAGTGGGTTTGTGTGACTCGGGTGATACTGCAAGTGGTGACACACAACCTCATGTTTTTATTGTATGAGCAGGGAAATAAAAGACAATAGAGGAGAAGGACTGACACTGCTTCATCTGGTGTGACCTGGTTGTATTTATCTTTGAGCTGCCTTGGCTGGATCTCCCAGCGGCTGTGAAAGCTTCCTAGTGCTTTAGAAAACTACGTCCTGGAGAAGATCTTAAGAGGATGAGACAGCAACATGATATGAATTCAGATCTGTGCCACACTTCAAGATATTTGTTTAAGAAACGAATTAATTGCTGTTTAGAGACTCTCAATTTAGAATGTCTTTTGCTGTTCCCAATACTAAACTCTTTTGAGGTCCCTGAAAAGCTTGATGGGGTTTTTGAAGGCCTTGAAATAGGCTGTTACTCCTCCAGGTGCTGGAGGACCTGTACATGGGGATTGCCTCGTTGGCTTTGAGCAGGAATGGCAAAAGATGCTGATTTAAGCAAGAGACCTGCTCTGTCTGTGGTTATGAGTTGTAGGATGGGTGGTTGGCTTGATGATCTTGAAGGTCTTCTCCAACCTTGGTGATTCTATAATTCTATGTTCTATGACATACTGCTGTCATACTGCAGGAACATTGATGAGCTTAATATGGAGATGCATTTACCAGATGTGATAGGAAAGCTCCAGCAACAGTTTATCTAGGATGAAAAGGGACAATGTGAAAGCCACATGCCATTTAATTCAGAAAAATGACCTGATTAGATGTCAAAAGTATGGAGGAGCAGCATGACAGCCACTGAAAATAAGACAAGCAAGAGAAGGACGTTTTGAAGTAGGTAGACTGAAAATATATTCTCTGTGTGCACCTTCTTAAAGGGAAAACAGGAGTATGTCTAGAAATATTTGCTTAATCGTTTGCTTCCAGCAGTCAGAAATATCGCTGACATTTGGCAATTTACAAGAACCTGGAAAATTTCAACTTATAACTTTGATGATGTTAGTTTGGTTTCCTCTCAGGAAGGCTATCTGGCAGATGTCTTCCAATCCCTAATGTTCTGTGATTGTGTGATTCTCTGTGATTCTGTGACTTATCAAACTAAAGCACTTTTTAATTGGGCCTTAATAGAGGAGAGGTTCAGTTGTGCATCCCTTTCTATGAAGGACACAGAGCTCCTGGAGAGAGTCCAGCTCAGAGCCACAAAGATGATGAAGGGTGTGGAACTGATAGGGAAAGGCTGAGGGAGCTGGGTCTCTTGAGCTTGGAGAAAAGGAGACTGAGGGCTGACCTCATGAAGGTTGATAAATATAAGAAAGGTGGGTGTAGGGAGGATGGAGCCAGGCTCTGCTCAGTGGCATCTAATGATAGGACAAGGGGCAAAAAGTGTGAGCTGGAACAGAGGAGTTTCCACATCAATATGAGAAGGAACTTCTTCCCAGTGAGGGTGACAGAGCCCTGGAAGGGGCTGCCCAAAGGGGTGGTGGAGTCTCCTTCTTTGGAGGTGTTTAAAACCCACCTGGACATGTTCCTGTGCAACTGGATCTAGGGGATCCTGCTGTGGCAGGGGGATTGGACAAGATGATCTTTCAAGGTCCCTTCCTATCCCTAATGTTCTCTGAAAACCTGTTGGATGGAGAGAAGGTGGCTAAGCATGTACAAGAATTTGCTGACTATCATGTTGCTGACCGTCAAGGTCTTGATAGCTCCGAGAAAGAATCAGAGTGTTATACTTTCTTAACCTGTGAGTAGTCTATGTAGAGTCACTTGTGGACTGGTTTGCACTGTTGGCAAAGGAACGTGTCAATAACTTAGTTATAATAGTCCAATTACTTCTGTTAAGAAACTAATTGTTGTCTTTTCTCTTTTTGATCTGCAAAACACTTTATATCCAATCATCAGACTCCATCTCTTACTGATAGGGTGCTGCAAGTAGATGTTTATCCAACACTGAGGAAAACACAGGACTAAGTAGGTAAAGTTCTTATATTGTCTATTTGGAATTGAATCTCTGCTCTGTGACGGAAGGAACAGGCTGATTAAACACAGTTGTTCCGTGGTGCTGCTGTTTGTTCTATTGCTACTCTAGAAAAACTAATTTAAATCCTTTTTTTAATATCTGCTGTCCTATTTTTAATTGTTTCTTTGGTGTAATCAAATCCTGATGGACTGATAAAACCATGAATCTTGTGTTTTCCTGCAAAGATAATTGCAATTCACCATTTATTTCCAAAGCAAAAAAATTACTCATATTTTAGTTAAAACTTTTTTATGAAATAGTCTCACTCCTTGCTACTGGAAGTTAATTAAGAGCAACTTTCATTTTTTAAGTACGTCTTAGCTGTAACATTGAATTTATGAATTACAATTACAGTATTTGCCATCTTTTCATCACTGATGTCAGTCATCAGCTTCCAGGAACCCACAAGTTCATTATAGTCTAATGTTTGAGAGTTATACCTGGAAATTTAATATCAGAGTTTCTATAAAAAGGAAAACTACATCACATATGTGGGAACATATTCAAGATGAGAAATCTGTCACAGGAATTGGAATTTTAAAGTAATTTTTTTATCACTTGCTTAGAGGAACACACCAGTTCCTCTGGGTCTTCCTTTGGCTTGGTCTAGGTGATCCTGCTGTGGCAGGGGGATTGGACTAGAGGATCTTTTGAGGTCCCTTCTGATCCCTAATGATTCTATGATTCCTTTGGTTCTCATTTGGCCAATACTCCTTGGTTCAGATCCTGCTAGAACTCATATAAATCTCCATCAGCATTAGTCAAGATTAACCACTTACACTAATGCAGACTGCAGTAGCATCAGATACTGTCAATGAGCCTTTTCAGGAGAGGAGACAAAGCAGTTCTGATAAGGAACAAGAGGACACCTTCCTAATCGAGGTTTTAAGCTCATGCCCAACCAGCTGAAATCACTGAGAGAGAACCTTGTGCCAGTCTGCAGTCCTGTAACCTTACTCATGGTAGTTAGACTCATAGAACCATTAGGGATTGGAAGTTACCTCACACAGCAATGAAAAGAGGGGAAGAGAACATACACCAAACTTATAGTGGAGTTTCATGAAGTAGTTATGTTTAAGGGACTAGTGAGGTAGAGAAGTGTGAAACAGGGCAAGATTCAATAGCCTTTGAAAGCATGACTCTTGACCCATGAGCTTTTTTATCCCATTTTTCTCTCCCTGACCTGCTGAAGTGGTATCTGGATGCTGGTCAAAGCCAATCCACTGCACGTAGCAGAGAAGAAACCCAAGGTAACTGCAGATGTTCTTTATGTGATGAGGGCACCTGCTGATCTGAAGAGAGGGAGTCCCTCTTCAGAGCTACAGTCAGCACAGTAGTTCCATTCTATGTTAATTGGGAGTCAGGATCTCTATTCTGTCTCTCATCCCACCTGTCCCAGGTCACTGTCCCCCCAGTTCTTACAGTTTCTGTCAGCTACTTATTTGCCCAGACTCTGAACTACATCTCCATTGTCTCTCAAATATCTGGTGGTGTGTGCTTTGGGCTGGGAGGCCAAAACACAGGGTATATCTTACCTGCCCACACAGCCTTTCCTGTCCTTTACCACCTCTCTGAAGCTCTCCTGGGTCTTTCATCATTGCTGCATTTATTTCACATCATCATTTTCAGGTAGACCCAGATATGAGAGATGGCATACAACCTGCCCTTCTCTCTGGTATCTTCTTGCAGACGTGGGTGTGAATAGGATCAGCAGGGTTGCCTTGCAGAATGGTTGTGTTGGGAGCAGGTGTCACCAGCCAGAGACCTGCAAGTGCCCCTTAGAGAGGCACCTTGCTAATAGGATCTGAGGATCTGGCTTGACCTTCTAAGAAATGCAAGGATTTTACCCAGGACCTGCTACTGAGGCCTAGGAACACATCTTTGACTGTGGCAGATCTTCCAGGAAAACAACCGTCATACAAAACCCAGAGCTAGAGGTTTTGCTTTGGTAATAAATTATGATGATAACTGATCTTACTGGTTAAAGGTGTGCCTTTCATTTTAGTATGTCTGGCTTTATCTCCCACTTCCTTGTCCTTATTATAATTTTTTCATGTCTTATTATGTCTCATTTTCACAAGCACACTGGTACCATACTTTAGCAGAAATTATCCGTGGTAAAATAAATGTTTGATTCTCCATGACAGAGCACTGGAATAGGCTGCCCAGGGGGTTGTGGAGTCTCCTTCTCTGGAGATGTTTAAAAGCTGCCTGGATATGTACCTGTGCAACTTGGCCTAGGTGATCCTACTGTGGCAGGGGGATTGGATCAGATGATCTTTGGAGGTCCCTTCCAATCCCTAATGTTCTGTGAGTCTGTGATGGTTTTGAAAAAGAGTATGTCACAAGGAAGCTGAGATATTGCTTTAGATGAGTAGAGACTCAGCGTGAGGTATGTGACCCAGGCAGGGAAGGCACCGTTCAGTGTTTAGCAGTGATTACTTCTGGGAAGGATTACTCATAGTGTTTGGATGGAAGAGGGTATGTGTAGGTACAGCAAGGAAGGCGCTGAAAGAAGACAGGCAAGGTTGGAAGAATCTATGTGCAAGCCAGAGGGCTGTGCATGTGTGTACACAGAAAAGACAAGACAAAATAGGGGAGCTAGGCTGGACAACACAATTGCTTAAAGTCAACTCCTGTCAAACCAGCTTTTCAAGTAGAAGGGAAGTGTTCAGGCAGCTCTAGTCTCCCCAAGCACCAACAGGCTCCACCAAATAAAGCAGCAAAGACATTTTAATTGCCAGTGGATTGTCACAATTTTGGGTTTCAGTTTGACCTCCAAATATATATCAAACCATTTCAACCCCTTGTCATCTGCCTGTCAGGACAGATATTTCATAACTGCAAAGTCAAAATGCTAATCTGGACAGAAATTCTGACTTCACTATGAAGAGACCGGAGGGGGGAAATAAGAGGCTTTATGATTGTGCAAGTAGGCCTGACTTAAATTTGGGATAAGGTAGTGACATTGTGTCATGACCAGCAGAGACATAGGAGGCATAATTCTCTTCTTGCCTTTGTCACTGCAGCTGTCGGATAGGGATAAATCGTTTCACTCTTTGTGCCTCATTTGCTTACGCGTTAATCAGTACTGGGAAAAATGGAGGTGGTGGTGAAATAAAGAGGGGTAAAAATACACAGAAAATATCTATTTGATCCTCTTTCAAGAGGATTTTGACAGCCCTGGTGACATTGTCAGGATGGTGATGATGACAACTGTTGTGGGGTTTTCCGTGCGAGAACCGACTCCACACAGACCGATACGATCACAGTAGAAGCCGTTTATTAGTTCTGAGCCTGTCCTTATATACAATCTCTCCCTGCACTTGATCCTGCAAGTTATAACAAGTAGTGCTGTCTTGCTCAGGAGACAATCACACCTTCCTCAGGTCTGGCTGTTGGGCAGACAGAGCTTCCCCTGCTCCACATCCAGGTGCCACATCCTTGTCTCTTGTGGCCTTCTTGGTTATCTCGTCTTCATGGCACATGGTTCTTCTCCACCAGCTAGCAGCATTCCGTAGCTATGATGTCTTAAGCCTGAAGCAGCATCCACCACCACAGACAACGAATGCAACGTGTTCCCCAAGGCTTTCTAAAGTGCGGAAGAGACTCATTTCAGATCCACACTCATGGTATTTCTAAGTGCAAATAACCACCAGAAGACTAGTCTTGCCATAATAATGTGGCATTGAGTAGTAAAAGGTGCTACTATGCTTGCAAGTGTCTTTGAAACATGATTGTCTCTTCTCTGGAGATGCTTAAAACCCTCCTGGATATGTTCCTGTGGGACTTGACCTTGGTGATCCTGCTGTGGTGGGGGTGATTGGACTAGATGATCTTTTGAGATCCCTTCAATCCCTATTGTTCTGTGATTCTGGGACTTACAAAGATCGACATGTCTGTGGTTTCCATGTGGAGATTCTCTCTGCATGACAAACAGCATGGGAACTCTCTTGTCCTCTCGTAAATGGGTAAAACTTCACCGTATCCAAACAGTAGGACTCAGCTGAGCACGGACGGACAGGAGACTTCCTTCTCATGGAACTAATCTGTTCTTTATGCATTGTTCATTTTCTGGATGTTGGGTTCCAAAGTCAGCACTTGGCAGCTGTGATGGTGCAGAGCCACATCACAGGGCAGGTAAAGCTCAGTAAATCAGGTTTTCCTTTGCATCACCAAAACCAATACACTTCTTGCCTTCAGGCAGTCTCAAGAACACTATGTCAGAAACAAAATGGTTTTAAAAGCTGGTTATTACTCAAATTAAAAACACAAATGCTGGATCAGTCCCTGAGAACTGAAACTGAAAATGTAGAGCTTTGTTCCTGTGTCAGACACATACTCAAAACCAGCAGTGCTCTAGAGTAGTATGAACCAAAGGATTACATGAAGAAAGAAATTAGGAATAGATAACCTTACTTAAAAGAGGCTGGTTATCTGAACCATTTGTCTGATGAATGAGGAGTCTGTGAATGCAATAGCATAGACTTTTTTCCCCCTCACCCTGCCTCTGAGTCCTTGAGTACAGGCTGACTGTAGCAGTTTGATGGGACTGATACTGCATGTCAGTGGTCATGTCTGAATCAGGCAGCAGATCTCTTGTAGAGATCCCCAACTGCTCTGACTGTCCTAAACAGCAGTATAGCTATGTCAGCCCTAAGCAGAGTCTGTGCTGGCTAGTGCTAGCAAGTGACAGGTCTTATTAGTATGCGTGGGATACGGCGTTAATGTGTCTATGCTGCTTTTGTCTCTCGAGAGCATCTCCTTATGGTCTTGCTCTTGGCAATGCGGATGCAGCATCTCATATGAGCACCAGTGTAAGAATGTCTCTGTGTGGGAGAAACGCAGCAGGAATATAGAACTATGGAAAGAGGTTTTTATTTCTTCTTTCTACAGTCCTTAAAATATTCTGGACAGGTTACTGTGCAGTTATTTTCAATTGAATGAGAAGGTGACAAATTTAGAGATAAACATGTGGGGATCTGTATGTCAGTGCGATGAATGTGACTCCAGAATCCTGACGCTGAGATGTTTTGCCTAAATGAGAGTTCTTTAAAATTTGGTTTGGTAAGTATATTTCATAGCATCATTAGGGATTGGAAGGGACCTCGAAAGATCATCTAGTCCAACCCCCTGCCAGAGCAGGATCACCTAGACCAAGTCACACAGGAATATATCCAGGCAGGTTTTAAATGTCTTCAGAGAAGGATTCTCCACAACCCCCCTGGGCAGCCTGCTCCAGTGCTCTGTCACCTTCACTGTGAAGACATTCCTTTATTTATTCCCAATATTTGTTAATTTACCCTTGACTCTATGGTCAAGCTAGACAGAGGAATGCATAAAGAATCCCAAACGATGTGACTTAGCCCAGTGACCTACATGAAAGAAACCTAAGTCCAGATAAACTTGAGGCTGACCCTTTTTAAACCTTAACAGGTTTCTCCTTCAGTTGTGGGAGTTTGTGAGCTTTCCCTACCAAAAAGCAGCTGGGGTTGGTAGGACAGCTGATACTCTTTGTGCCCATAACACATTGCAGATTCAGGCACCAAAATTGTAAGGTAGGGCTAAACTTAATGCCACAACGTAGCCCTTAGTAATTCACCAAATGAAAGGGAAATGTAAATGTTATCACAGCGTGAATGCTAAGCAGCAATTCGCCTCCTAAATTGTTTGCTGCTGGTGTTCTCTCGCTTGATGGCAAATGCCATGGCCCATATTATTCACTGTGTATTAAAGAAGCTGTCACCCGAGCATATTTGTGAAAAACAATACTGGATGAAAAAATGCACTCCAGCTCTCCAGAATGTCTGCAGCATTTAATGTCTGCTTGCTGTATGTGCCAGAGCCAGCATAAAGCAAACGTACGAGACTGCAAGGACAGTGTTCTCCTGTGAGTTAAGGTGCCCACGTATCGACAACTCATAGCGTGTCATGACTGCAGACTGCCCCATAATCGAAAAGTATTGTCCTCTATAGCAAGCTCACGAGTTCTGAGGGTTGAAGTACATGACAAAAACCACACTGAAGACTGACCATAAAGTAGTCAACAACTTCAAAGTATTAAATTCTAACAATTTGTGGGGAGAAAGAGAAACTTTTCCATTGTTTCTTTTCCCCAACCCTAAAAATGTAGGGGAAAGAGGTGTGAGATTTGGAATAGACTATACAAGTTCTGTAGCTAGTTCAAATTCATTTTAGGCTACCAGTCAGGGAAGATAATTAGCTGACAGCTGTTCTGTGACCTGCATGGGAGAAATAGGCTAATGAACCTTGTCCATTTTCTTCTAGTAGATACATACCCGCATCTTATCCAGAATGAGTCAGTGCCCTCCAGGGTGGTCTTGCAGCAGTCAAGGACAACCTGGCCATGCAAACAGAACTATCCCCAAGGTGCCAACATAAACATGATACAAGATCATTGGAAGAATGGAAGATAAACTCTACACCTCTTCTGGGGATGTGGGTCCTTCCCCAAATGTGACATCTGCGTTTAAAAACAGGCCAGGAGGTAGGGATGGCTGATGACACTGGTGAAGAAAACTGCTGACTGGGTGAGGGTGTCACTCACCACTACCCTGCCCCTGGCTGGAGCAATGCTTGGGGAAGCTGAAGTCCATTTCTTCTTCCCTTCTAGAAGGCCTAAACCAGGAGGAGGGTCTTAACCTCAGAGCAGTACTCAGGGTGGGGAAGCTCTAGGTAAATGCAGTTTCTCATTTGTAAGACATAAAGCCTAACTGGGGTTCCATCATGTGGTTCCTGCAAGACCTGTCACTTAAGAGTCTTTAGAGGCAGTTTTGGGTCTTTGCATTTTGATAGTGCTTCTTTACTTCCACCATCATCTCTGACTGTGGATTCCTGGCACGGAAGTCCTTGTCTCACTCTGTGTTTACTTTTCATTATGAATGGGTAGCGCCACAGTCGGTTCAGCTCGGTTAAAGAAGACTTTTCTGTCCCTGACTTTGTGGCATTTGATCTTTCTGTTATTTTTGAGCTACAGCACTTCACAAAAGTAAGTTCTGTGTTTGATTTTTCTTTGCTGTAATTCATACTGTGTTCAAGTGCAGAAATGACGTGGTCATGTTGACTTCATGTCAAACTGGTAGACAATTCCTAATTTTCTTCCCTATCAAATCTATCTGCGCTTCTATTCCATATCTTCTCAGAGCCACTCAAAGGCATCGCTGCTGAAGAACTGCCTTTGATCACTTGAAATAGATTTAAATGCTTTTTCAGTGAATAGGCAGACATTACTTCATATCTCAATAAAGTCGGTGCCAGTCTGACATTTAAATGTCATTTTGTCACATTCCTGACCTGTCTGTCTTTGTTCCTATGAAAAACTGCAGGGCTGATGTCATATTTAAAAGTATTTAATTCAATCTTCAAGGGAGAAAAATAAACCCAAACAATTGTGTGACACCTTCGTGGCACAACTTGTTTTTATAAGCAAAGGGAAGTGGTGATTCTTGTCCAGCATTATTATTCAGTGATGATTACAGAATAACTCTTAGCTGCTGTGACATTCACTTGAACTTTGTGACTCCAAAGATTTGCTTCAAGAAAACACCAAGTCATTTTCCAATCCCAGGACTGAACTTCTCTAGTGCAGTACGCAGTCTCTGAGTAGAGGAAAAAGTCCTTTTCTCTCCTTGTGTCAGAAACTGGTGAAAGCATCATCGCAAGGATCACTCATCCAGTAAAATCACTTGAAGAAAACTTCTTGAATTCAGTAGATTTTGGGTCATCTTAGGGCAAATCAGTGACTCTCACCTGGAGACCAGCAAGTCTCCACGAGGTATCTAAGATCTGATCTAATCTCTCGATCAGTCTGTCTGGAGATCCAGCTAGGGATGTTTTCAGGATTAATGTCTGCACATTTTCACAAAGGCAAGATGGACAACGGAAGCTGTAGCAGCATGAAGAGTTGCAGAGAGGAAGCCTGATTACTACCTGGAAGTCACAAGCAAACATATGTTAAAGACAATTTTTGTAGGATAGCATGAAAAAAAGCATTTATTTGTGTTTGCTTGTAATCCTGTAAAACAGCAGAAAATAAATGTTCCGATACATAAGCAGCCGTGTAAGTAGCTCTGTGATTATTCCAGTCATTTCCAGATTACACAGGAGCAAACACACGTGGCACTAATCTTTATACATTTATCTCCTACTAGGCTGTGTATTTTATCTCCCATCTTTGCAGCATCATTTACAATCTTCTTCTTCCAGCTTGTCATCCAGTAGGCACGTATTACATTCGGTATGTGCTGGCAGGGAAGATTTGCATTTTGAGGCAAAAGCCAATCTAAGTGCAAGGCAACTCTCTAAAAATTCTCTCCCCATCTTCCTAACTCAGGAGGGCATGAAATGAGATAAAAATGGCTGGGCTTGCTTGTTTATCTGAAAATGCCCTTGACCACTAAGACACAGCCAGTAGTTCTTAGCTCTTCTTGCTTTTCTTCTGTTGTGGAAATGTTGGAAAAAATGCTTTCTTGAGAAACCTCTTTCCCATGAAATTTCAAAAACATCACAATGCCCTGAAGGCCAGCAAAAGGCTTTCTGGAAGTTCATTCTTCACTTCTGTTGGAAGTCCATTCAACACTCATCATTGACTGTTCTTTTCCTAAGATGCCAGGTTTGGAGAGGAGGAATTTGTAGCTGAACTTCTCAGTAAGAACCAACCCCAAACAGGTTGGAAGAGGTTGCTCAGGGAGGGTGTGAAGTCCCCTTCTCTGGAGAAGTTTCAGACCCGCCTGGATGTGGCGGTTTTGTGTAGTTGATGATTGGGGTTTTTCAGGCAGTGATGCTTTTCAGTAATTTGTATCGTGCTTGAGCAGGAGGGTTGGACTCGATGGCCTCTGAAGGCCCCTTCCAATCCTAATAAACTGTGTAAACTGCATAAATATGAAATGCTCATTCATACGTCTGCTCCGGCTCCAGAGCTGATTCTTAAGATGCAGTGAAGTGACTCTTCCCATGAAGAGCTTCTGCCCATGAGGCAGGTTAACTGATAGACAAGTGAGGACTGTGCTGTGTCCATGTGCCACGGTTTGCAGAGGAGTGTGTGCAGGAACTTCCTATAGGTCTGATTGCTTGAGGAGGGCTGTGTGATCACCTGCTTTCCTGGTTCAGTCTGAAAGTAGTGTATCTGTGTTAACAGTTTTCAAGCCAATACATCCAACCCTCACTCTCTATAACTACTGAAGGGAAGTTGTAGACAGGTGGGGGTCGGGCTCTTCTCCCCAGGATGAGAGGGCAGGTCCTGAGGCTGTGCTGGTGGAAGGTTAGGCTGGATATTAAGGAAGCCCTTCCTCATGGAAAGGGTGATCAGACACTGGACTGGACTGCCATCCCTGGAGGCGTTTAGGTGTTTAGAGCAGGATCACCTAGAACAAAACCCCATGTTTATAAAGGGAAATAACTAACATGACACAGGGAACTCAAGAACTGTCTGTCTCACTTCTTTGCCTGGTAGATGCTCCTGGAAACTATGCTTAGGCACACGAGAAAAAAGGAGGTGATCAGTGACAGCCAATTGTGACCCTGCAGTGAGCATAATCTTGAAGTTTTCCTGACTAATGTAAAGACAAGTCATACAGGAGGGAAAAATTACTTCTGCTTTACATTTGCAATCCCCAGGCACATTCGGTCCCTTTAAAATTACCCTGAGTTGTTAAAACAAAGCAGTACTTTTGTTCTTCAGAAACAGCTTTTGACTCATCTTGCTGGTGAAGCCTCTCTACTTAATGAGTCAAAGGGAACCGTTTTCCAAACCATTTTCAGATATTTTACTTGGATATTCATCATTATCATGATCAACAGTTACCCCAGTGAACGCCAGGAAAGCTGCATATTAGTCACCGTGAAAGGTGCTGGGATGAACTATACATCACTGCTGCCTTGGAACAGACTTTGACACAGGATCGCACGCTCTGCATACTTTCACTTTTTGCAAAATCAGACGAAGGCTCCCTTCCAAGTTCACAATCGTGCACCCTGCCAAGTTCACGCTGACTCTGTGCCAGTTAATTATGATGAGTACGAGGAACCTTTACACTGTTCTTGCTTGCACAGGGGAGTCAGCAGCTGGGGTTTGTGATTGTTACCAGCTGAAGCATTTAGCAGTCCCACCTGGAGGACCTGATGAGACACTTAGCAAGTGTTGAAATAGAGTGAAAGAGCTAATTGTGTTTCAACATGCTTCTTCCTAGAAGCCCTTAGATGCCATAGACCTTGTGTCTGGAAACTTCCTAGGCATGGCAGCTCTGCCAGCCTGTGCAGCACTGAGACTGTAATTTTTCTTTGCTATATCTGCTGCATAGTTGGCCATTGCTATGGTGCAGGAGTTAGCATCAACAGAAGATAATGAAGGTCATCAAAAGGCTGGCCACACAGAACTTCCCCTCAGTGAGATGCTTCCTCCAGCTAAAGGTATGTGCTCATTATTATTCTGTTCACATTATCTGATTCAGTGGAGAAATTCAGTTATTTGAGGGGAAATGGAAATCATGAAGCCCGTGAATCAGCAGGACAGTAAAAGCTTAATGGGCAGGCCCAGAAACCCAGTTCCTGAGTGCCTCACATTCTTCAAATGCACAGATTTAGGTGTGTCATCACCTCGAGCACATCAAATAGAAGTCTTCTCCACTCAAATGAATCACTTCATTGTTTTTCTATAGCAGCAGAGCTGGTCTCAGTTCAAACCTTGCATTTCTCTCCTTGGTTCTTGTTGTCATTTCATCCAGATATTATCTGAGAGGGATTTTGTAGTGGCTGTGGGTAAGTAATTCTGAAATAAAATTAGAAAAGTTTGAAGCTCAGAAAATGATTATTCAAATAATCTCTCATGCTTTGCTAGTTTGATTGAATTTTCTTTGCTATAATTTGAGTAGGTAGCCACAAAACGTACATGTGATAGCCTCAGTGGAGATAAAATTGTTTAAAAAGATGCTTTTAGGTATCTGAACAATCATCAGTGATGATGTTGAGCAACAGCAGATACTCTGTATTCTTGAATACTTGGGGCCTTATACAAAATGTATAAGAAATTTTTCTAATTATCATACAGCACTACATCACCATTTATGATTTCTGTGGTTTTAATTTTCACAAGTTCAAATACTATTACAGCTACCACTATTGATTTTATAATCAGCACACCAAGGGGGGAGTGTTGGTCTGCTGGAGGGGAGGAAGATGCTGCAGAGAGATCTGGACAGGCTGGGTTAATGAGCAGAGGCCAATGGGATGAGGTTTAACAGGGCCAGGGGCAGGGTTCTACACTTTGGCCACAAGAACCCTCTGCAGCTGCAAACTGGGGGGTGAGTGGCCAGAGAGGGCCCTGGCAGTACTGGAGTACTGATTAACAACTGACTGAACAGAAGCCAGCAGCGTGATCAGGTGGCCCGGAAGACCAATGGCATCCTGGCTTGTATCAGGAATAGTGTGGCCAGCAAGATGTCATTCTCTCCCTGGCACTGGAGAGGCCTCCTCTCAGGTACTGGGGGTAGTTCTAGACCCCTCGCTTCAAGATTGAGGGGCTGGAGTGGGTCCAGAGGAGCAACAATGCTGGGGAATGTACTTGAGGTCAAGTTTGATGAGAAGAGGCTGAGGGAGGTGGGGTTGTTTAGCCCAGAGAAGAGGAGACTCAGAGGGGACCTCGTCCCTCTCTGCAGCTCCCTCAAGGGACGTTGTAGTCAGGTGGGGGTCAGACACTTCTCCCAGGCAACTAGTGACAGGATGAGAGGGCAGGGCCTGAAGCTGCCATGGCAGGGCAAGCCTGGATGTTAGGAACCCCTTCCTCATGGAAAGGGTGATCAGACATTGGAATGGACTGCCTAGAGCAATGGTGGAGTCCCCATCCCTGGAGGTATATAAGGACAGACTGGATGTTGTTCTTACTGCTCTGATCTAAGTGGTTGTGATGATGTTAGATCATGGGCTGGGCTTGATGATCTTGGAGGTCTTTTCCAGCCTCAATAGCTCTGTGATAACCTAGATAAACAACACTGAAGTCTTGCTTGCCTACTGAATAATTAGAGGAAGTTAATGTACCTGGTAGTTGTATCATCGTAACTCTGAAGTTATTGTTACTGCAGTCATTGCTGTATGTAATAGAGGCACTTAAAATGTTGTGGATGGAGCTTGGTGAATGATCTGCCTCTGATTATTCCAGCTGCTTGCTAGTCACCTTCTTTGCATAGGGACTAACGGGACTCCACTTGGTTCATAGAGTCATAGAATCACTAGGGATTGGAAGGGACCCCAAAAGATCTAGTCCAATCCCACTGCCACAGCAGGATCGCCTAGACCAATCAATAGATATAGCATTATATCTATATATAGCATAGAATCAATCTGATGCTTTATAAAATCTGACCAGGAGATCTGACTAGTATGTTAGCTGCTCATGCAAAACAAGTCCTCTCCCTTCACTACTTACTGCTCTGGCTTCGTCCGTAACACTCTGAATGTTTCCTCCATCTGTTTTACTTCGTAAGTTATTGCTGTATTAACAGTGTGCAATACTGAGAACCCTTGGCATCCTGTCTTCATGGTGCTGCCATTCCTGATGAGTTCAGCCTCGATGATTTGTGCTGGCTAGATCTATGTGAAATGTCTAGTTGTGAGTAGTCATCTAATAAACAATTTATATGTACCTCAGTTAGATCAGCATGTCAGTATCAGCTTTACTTCACACTGCATGGATTAGAAAAGTTATTTCACCATAAAATGGTCAGGAAAGATAGTGAAGGCTTCCTCTGTGATGATTCCATAAGTAGTTTCTGCAGTCTGCTAGCACAGTGGCAGAAATATGTAAATGAAGAAGATGAGCAAGTTATCAGAAGACGCCGGTGATGATGGGTATTAGCTGGCTGTGAGACCTTACGAGGGAATTTTGTGGTCTGGGATTCTCTCAACTACTGAAGCCCATGAGAGTGACATATTGTAATTGCTTCAGCCTTCTACTGTTACCACTTGATTGTACTTTTTGCCAAAAATTAGGGCTTCTACATATGTAAGCAGAAAGCAATCAAGTCTTAACAAAATTTTTAATGAACTCTTCTCCTATGGATAATGAGGTGGTGGTGCAATGATTCAGTCTGGGCTTGGGAGGGGGCCACATCCTTTTATTGCCGAGGCGATAAATCAAAGCACAAGATAGGAACAATAGAGAACCTGTGGACTGCCTGGGAAATAAGGACATTTATAAACCAACGTCCTAATAAATTATCGATTCATTTAGAATGTATTAACTCCAATATTTTAACGTACTTGCAAGGTTAAGCTTTGATAATGATGCATTAGACAGCTTTATTGATGTACTATTTAATCAGCAGGATAACTGCCCTGACCATATAATGGAGCGCAGCCCCACATATAATGACAAATGAATGTGTAATTCAGTGGTTTCGGGGATAACACGCCATCTGAGGATTTTGCTTTGGTGCTGTTTTCTTGGAATTAGCTCAGTGCGATCTGTCATTTGTCTTGTACTTGCTGAACCAGAGGGGTTTGTGATTTGGGTAAGAAACTGCTGAAGGTTTTGCTTTGTTAGAAGATGTATTGATTTTTCGCTGCAAAGGATGTTTGAAACTGCATCGCTTTGTGTCTGTGGTGCAAGGGTACAGTATTCCCTATTGTGACTTTAAAAACGACCACGTTACTGCTCAGAAGGATAGTTCTGAGAGACAAACAGAGAGAGACTCATTAAACACTTCACAGTTGACAACAGTGTTGTCAAGCAAACATGATGAAGAAGGGCAAACTTTTTCAGGTTTTGAGTCATGTTGGATTAATTACAGAATTAATGTGAGAGGATTTCATTCCACTAAATCAGTGACATGTCAAAGGATGCCCCTTGTTAGAACCTTCTAGGACTAGTACTATTCTTGGAGGATGAGCACACTGAACAGAAAGCATAGGGGAAAAAAAAAAGCCTGTCTCTTTTCATACCCAATGTAGAATATTGAAAAATACTCTTTCCTGCCCAGGGCAGTGGTGGAGTCCCCATCCCTGCAGGTGCTTAACGACAGACGCTGGTTGTAGCACTTAGTGCCCTGGTCTGGCTGATGTGGTGATGTTAGGTCATGGGCTGGGCTTGATGATCTCAGAGGTCTTTTCCAGCCTCAGTAATTCTGTGATTCTGCAATCTCCTTAGCTATTTCCATGACATTCTCTTTTTACAGAAAGCTTTTTTGTAAATTATTCTCCATTAAAAAGCAGTTCCTTTATAGTATCACAAAAAATAACTTATTATCCTGAAACCATCAAAATCATTGTGTCTAAAATTAATTCCTATTGGGGCAGAAATTGTGTGGTTTTTTGAAATCTGGAAATTGCAACAGTAGATTTATTCCAGACTTGTACTACTTTCTCAATATTTATAAGCTGCAGTAACAGCCAACTGTTGCTGAAGGCCATTAAAAGTAAACGATGGGGGATCTGAGTACCACACAGTTGTACATCTAAACTCAGTAGCTGTTCAAAAACCATGACTTAAATAATCAGATCTGTATGTCTAACTTATCATAGAATCAATAGGGATTGGAAGGGACCTCAAAAGATCATCTAGTCCAATCCCCCTGACACAGCAGGGTCACCTAGACCAAGTCGCCCAAGAACTTGCAGTGATACCCCTAACACCTCAGTACCCTGTTGTAGCAAGTTTTCAGAACACAAACTCTGCACTGTATTAAAATGCTCAGAACATGACAGGGCATGAGTTAGGGGCGAGATCTCTACTGGCACGACAACTAAATAATTGCTCTCTATTAACCAGCCTGAAGTCAAGCTCATGCTTTCCAGCTGCATCTAAATCAGTGCTGAATGAATCTTGGCTGTTCTGGTGTCTCTGCTTTATCTCTCCATCAAGTGCCACAGTGCAAGTTTCTAAGCGAGCTGCTACTCAGCTACTTGCCTACTGGTGTTCATCAGGATTTGGCTGCCAACAAAGGGATAAAAAGCAACTTCATTTTACATTCACATTGCAAAGTCTTAATCCCAACAGAACTTTAAATATTTGCAACAATTCCTCAGCAACAAATACGTTTGTTCTTTTTTCAAAAGCATGCCCCCGCAGAACTTCTGATAAATCAGGAAAAGAAAATTGCTTTTTGTGCCTGGTTTAGGTGTTGAAGCCCTGTTTTGGGCTATTGGGCCTCCATCTTCCATTTTCAGTTAGGATGTCAAGCGTGATTCTGTATCTGTGCTAGAAGCAATCATGGATTCCTAGATTATTAATATTTTTTTTTTCTTTTTTGTCTATCCCTATGTTTTACAAGCACATCTCTAAAAACCAAAGGAAGAGCAGGATAGTTTAGTCACAAATCTTAAAATTAGGTTTTTTTCACACATCGTAGGATATGCAGGACACATAGGATCATTATGGCTGGAAAGGACCTCTGGGATCATCAAGTCCAGCTTTCACCCCAACAGCTCCCTAACCCCTAGACCATGGCCTCAAGTGCTCTAGTGACTCAGTTTTTAAACACTTCCAGGGATGGTGACTCCTCCACCTCTCTGGGCAGCCTGTTCCAGTGCCCAACCACTCTCTCAGGAAGCAACTGCTTCCTAAAATCAAATATAAACCTTCCTTGATGCAACTTGAGGCCATTTCCCCTCGTCCTATCATTAGTAATTTGGGAGAAGAGATCAGCACCACCTCCAGGGATGGGGACTCCACCACCTCCGTGGCCTGTCTGTTCCAGTGCCCAACCACTCTCTCAATAAAGAAATGCTTCCTAAGATCCTATCTAAACTTCCTGATGCAACTTGAGGACATTTCCCTTTGTCCTATCATTAATAATTTTTAGTAATCAACCCCCACCTCCAACTTCCTTCCAGGGACTTGTCGAATGCTCAGGTTGAACAATTAATAGAAAAAAATTTCACTGGGCACCTAACACAGTTAAGTATTTTGCCAGCCTGATCATTGTAGGTTTTTGTGTTTATTTAGTGTCTGTGTGTGTCTTCTGTAGGAAGTGATTCAGAGCAGAATCCAACTTGGGTGCTTTGAATCAGTCCCAGCAGTACTCTGTGAAACGCAAAGACAAGAATCCAAATTTTAGATTTCAGGTGGATTTACTACATAGAAATGAATATGTTATAATACCTCATTTTTCGTAGCTTTATCCATTTCTATGAGTTTGAGATGTAAGAAGTCCCAACCAAACTATTAGGAGCAATTCCACATTAAAAAGAATATCGTGGTTTACATTTAATAGTCAACATTAAAATATTAGGGTCAAGAAAATGCCTTTAAGTTTGATCGCTTATCCTTACTCTGGATATGAACAGCCAGCTGTTTCCACAGTACATTTTCAAACAGCAGCTGCTTTCATTTGTCAGAAATTAGACTGACATGTCTTAATGTTTTATGCAAAGTGAACTAAAGACGAAAACAGTCCGTGCTCTGATCTCTGTGAAATATGAATCACAGTACCGACTTCTTTGGGGCAAAACCTCCCCTTTCAAATTCTGGATTAGCGGCAGTCAACAATTCCAATTATGTGATAGACATAGTGTATGGCAGCCTTTTCAAGATGAAAGAGGTGCTGCTCTGTCCTTGAGTCTTTATAGAATCATTAGGGATTGGAAGTGACCTCGAAAGATCATCCAGTCCAATCCCCCTGCTGGAGCAGGATCACCTAGACCAAGTTGCACAGGAACACATCCAAGTGGGTCTTAAACATCTCCAGGGAAGGAGACTGCACAAATAAAACTGCTCAGCTGATTAAATACCAGTCAGATTTCTATACACCTGGAGTTTAAGAAATATAGTCAACCTGAGGCTTAAATTTACTTATGAGTTTTGATGTGGATAACACATAAAAACGTCTGGAATATACAGCTTTGTAGTAAAGTGTGAGACTATTTCTTTTTTAAGAAAAAGAGACAACGGTGGTCCATGAGCTCCCTTGATTTAATATCTCAGGCACAGAAAACATAGAGATAGTTTTTTCCTCACTGTTTTCTTCTTCTTTCTGGAGTTGATCATGGGAATATACAGAGCAAGAGAGCACTGGAATGGGCTGCCCAGGGGGGTTGTGGAGTCTCCTTCTCTGGAGACGTTCAAAACCTGCCTGCACATGTTCCTGTGCATCTTGATCTAGGTGATCCCCCTGTGGTAGAGGGCTTGGACTAGATGATCTTTTGAGATCCATTCCAATACCTAATGCTCTGTGATTCTGTTTAATATTGAGTAGCTTCACATCCTATGTATGATCAATATTCTTCATAGGGGGATTGGATTAGACGATGTTTAGATTGGACTAAATGATCTTTCAAGGTCCCTTCCAATCCCTAATGTTCTGTGATTCTGTGACACCAACCAACACAGCACAGTGCAAATTGGCAGTTATTATTAAGACGCGTTCTTTGAGAGCATACCGTTGTATAATGGGAGCAAGGTGAGGCTAAAGTAATGACTTGAAGCATTCTGTGTTTTCTCACTTTACTGAAAAAGGAAGTGGTTGCTTTTACAATGTGGAACAGCTATTAAATTAAATTAATAAATCTGTCTGGATTTTTAGAAAGCCATTTGACAGAGTTTCCCTTGGTAGATTAGTGCAGAAGTTATGGGTGAGGTAATACATTATTAAGATGGATAAGGAATTGATTAGAAACCAGAGGCATGAATTAAAGGTATCTGTTATTCATAGGAAATGCTGAAGAGTGAAACCCTGCTGGGATCTAACTGTGTCAGTACTTTTTAATAGTCATTTTAATGTTTTAAACAGATCTGTAGCGTGATCTTTCTTTATGTTTGTGGGTGTTACCTGCGAGAGAAGCATAGCTCAGTGTACTGCAGCATTAATGGGCTTGAGCCAAAGGATTATTTGCACCAGTCCAGTGAAGGACTACATGGACAGAATTAAGATATCAACTGCAGGCTGATACAGAGAGACTATGATTAAAGGACAGATAGCAAAATGTCCTAGACTGCATGAAGGCAATACTGCAGACTTTTACAAATGTGACTAGGGCCAGCATTTGCACATTTGGGCAGACCTACCAGACACGGGAAATGGGTGTCAGGAGGATGGAGCCAGGTTCTTCTTAGTGCCATCTAATGATAGGACAAGGGGCAATGGGTGTGAGCTGGAAGATGGGAGGTTCCACATCAATATGAGAAGGAACTTCTTCACAGTGAGGGTGACAGAGCACTGGAACAGGCTGCCCAGGAGAGCTGTGGAGTCTCCTCTGGAGATATTTAAAACACACCTGGAAATGTTCCTGTGTGACTTGATGTAGGTGATCCTGCTCTGGTGGGGAGATTGGACTGGATGATCTTTTGAGGTCCCTTTCAATCCCTAATGTTCTGTGATTCTGTGAAAGGGAGATTACTGGAGCCACTGGCAAACCAAAACTATCTTCTCACAGCAGTGCTGAGTATCATGTGTTGTTCTCTTTTGGCTCACGCAGACCACAGCTCTGTCTACCACAGCTAAGTGCTCAGATCCAGCTGAGGTACCTAAGAGTGAAGCCAACTCCTGCACATGATTTAAATGGAGATCACTAGACCTTAGCCTCCCATATACCCTTCTATTAGTAAGGTGCAGTCTAACCCACTGGCATGCCTGAGCCATCACAGCCTTGACTAAAATCCCAGTGAGGTTTTGAGATCATTGTGGCTGCATTTGGTGCAGCTAGATCACGTTGATCACGAGTTCCAGGCAGCTGTGTGTTTCCATACAGCGATATATAGGAAAGGCAGCTTTGAAGATTACTTTCACAAAAGGAAGATTGTGCACCAGCTTCCCCATGAGTATGACGATTAGCCAACAGCTCTCAGAAAAGGCTTCTGGAAATTTAAATCTTCTACCCTTAAGTTTTTGAAAATCCAAACTCATTCATGAAGCGAGACCAGCTATGCCAGCTTTACAGACGATTTACATTGCTGATGTATATTCCCGCGGCGCGCAGCGACAGCACTCAGAAATCAGAGCAGCAGTTCTCTTTGATCCACAGTGGTGTCTGAAAACAGTGCGTACCGTCTAAACTGGCACAGACAACCCCCAGGATGAGGTGATGGCCACACATTAGGACACAATTACTTTTCCAGAGATCGTGACGTGAGTGTTTTTATGTGTGGATCAAGACTCTCTTTTTCGTTTAAAAGAAAATGAAATGTAATTTTAGTGCATGCTGTCAGATGAGTGACACCTGTTGGGAAACTGCAGCACAATAATCAAAATCTGAGACAGGGAAACATTCCATTTGTCCAGAGAAGAGATCACATCATCATTGATATAACAATAGACAGGGCCTTTGGCTCTTAGTACCAGCAGTCCTTTTGCACCTAAATGGGAGCAGGACAGACATGGAGAAAAGAATGAATCTCTCTCACTGATATTTTTTCAAATGTTTCTAGTATTGAACGTGACAGGTCACTTCTTGTTCAAGGATATCATGGAGGTATAGAAGCCAGAGTAGTGGTCAATGGGACAGAGTCTGGTTGGAGGCCTGTATCTAGTGGAGTGCCCCAGGGGTCTGTGCTGGGACCAGTCCTGTTCAGTCCAGTAATTGATGACTTGGATGAGGGATTGGCATGCACTGTCAGCAAGTTTGCTGATGACACAAAGCTGGGTGGTGTCACCGACACCCCAGAAGACTGCTGCCATTCAGCGAGATCTGGACAGGCTGGAGAGCTGGGCTGAGGAAAAATTTAATGAAGTATAACAAGGGTAAGCATAGAGTCTTGCATCTGGGCAAGAACAACTCCAGGTACCAGTACAGGCTGGGGACTGACCTGTTGCAGAGCAGTGTAGGAGAAAGGGATGCAGGGGTCCTGGTGGACAGCAGGATGACCACGAGCCAGCAGTGTGCTCTTGTGGCTAAGAGGGCCAACAGTATCCTGGGGTGGATCATAAGAGGGGTAGTTAGTAGATCAAGAGAGATTCTTCTCCCCCTCTACTGTGCCCTGGTGAGACCACATCTGGAGTGTTGTGTCCAGTTCTGGGCCTCTCAGTTCTGGAGGGAGTCCAGTGTAGAGCAATGAGGTTGATGAAGGAAGTGGAGCACCTCCCTTATGAGGACAGGCTGAGGGAGCTGGGTCTCTTTATCTTGGAGGAGACTGAGATTTTGCATGACCATATTATTCATGAATATTGGGGGATGGTCTTCTATGGTGGAAATAAATGTGGGGTGAAGGTTTAGGGGGCTGCTGGTATGCATTGAAATAGCAGAGAAGGAAAGGAAAGCAGCCTGCCCAGAAATCAGACCACTATGTAATGGCAGAGTTCGCTAAGAATGCAGTATGGTTGTCTCCAGGAATCTTGAGTGTGAGAGTTAAATTTTTGGAGGCTAGTAGTATCGAAAGAAAGTTAAACTCCTCAGTACCTCCTTTGCATATTTGTGACTTACCTGATCTCTCTGCAAAGCAAAATCTGCAGGACAAGACTAAGTGCTAGGGTTCACTGTGTAGCTCTGGAAAGAGTACCCAAACTGTCTAATTTGGCAATAGAAAACCAGGGGAAATAGATTTGAATTTCAAATCCTTAGTGTATCTCAAGCAGGAACCTAAATATAGTATTTGAAAATAGCTCTGCATACAGGATTCTCTTACGGGTTGCTATCTATTGTAATCTTCACTTTCAGAACATGGAAATGTGGAACAGTTATTTACTTCAGGCAGGAGAAGTCTGTGCCCTAAGTCCTAGATCTAAGGAATGTTAGTGAATTTTACAATGCTCATGTAAAATATAGATCTTGTCACTGGAAATGAAACAGGCACCTATGACTTCCCTCTCCAGGTCTATCAGGCTAGAGAGGCAGGCACACACTGTCCCAATTAACTATGTATTCTGTGCTAATGAGAATGGCTTCCATGGAATACTGACAACACGTGTTCCTGGCTGCATGTAGTATTCTGGCTGATTACTGAAATCAGAGGACGTGGACTTGACCCCACCTGACAGGAAGATCTGAACTCTGGTCTTCCTGGATAAAAGCTTTAAAAATGAAGCTGCTGGTTCACTTGCTGTTACTTGATTGCCAGGTTAGGATGGGGGAGAAAAGGTGGGATGCTTAGTTAGTGGACTTGGCTGGAACTTAGGTGGGGAAAATACTGAGTTACCTGGTAGCTGCAGAAACTTCTCCTTGGCACTATCTAGACGTCCCTCTGGAGCTCTACCGTTAAAACTTCATCACGCTACGCACTTGAGGCTCTTCCAGAGTTGGACCACTGTTGAATAGTTTCTGTGGATGGCAATTTTTGTCATTTAAATCTAAAACCTAGCATCACACCACCTCAAGATATAAGGTTCAGTTTATGTGAGGTCTGTAGGAGATTAACGCTTCTAAAACCTAGCGTGGCACCACCTCAAGATGTAAGGTTCTGTTTGTGTGAGGTCTGTAGGAGATTAACGCTTCTAAAACCTAGCGTGGCACCACCTCAAGATGTAAGGTTCTGTTTGTGTGAGGTCTGTAGGAGATTAACGCTTCTAAAACCTAGCGTGGCACCACCTCAAGATGTAAGGTTCTGTTTGTGTGAGGTTTTTAGGAGCTTAATGCCCACTGTTGTAGTAGGAGTCAGGTGCCAAGGTACATGTGTATGTGCCAGCTTCAAAGCTCATCGCAAGTGTTTAGCTCAACCAAACAATACAAGTTTCTTCACTGTACATGAAACAGCACTGTAGGCTAGCGTTTATACCGGTATTTAAAGCCCACATGCTGTGCAAAGTCCTGGCATCACAAATGTTTAACCCACGCACTGTTCTTTTAAAGGAAAATTAATGTTTTCTTTACATAGCAGCAGGGATTTCACAGCTGAAGCCTGAATAATGTATCTATTATAAAAAATACTTTGTGCTTTCATCTCCAAAGACTTTTGTGAGCGCTGAGCTCAGCCATGCATTCTGTCCTGTGAATGTAGAGAAAAATATAGCTATAGGAACTGACAGGATCAGTCCCACCCTTAACCCCTCCTGTGAAGTGAATTTCTATCCTCTTGTTACAGACAAGGAGCCAAATATAGATGGAGTTTGATTTTGTAAGATTACAACACTGGTTCACTAAATCAAGGCCGTATTTTGAGACATATTCTATTAGCTCATTGAGCTCCCAGTTTTGCCCGTGCGGGGTGCTCTGTGAAGCAGGAACAAAGCAGCAGTTTGGCAGTGACGTGAACTTTACTAGGATTACTATAAATTAATTCTGTATTTACACTAAGCTGCTGAAATCATTAATAGTGCAACATTACAAAGACTCCAACGAATGGCGCAGAGACTTTTCAGTGGGTTTGTTTCAATGAAAGAAATAATGTATTTTCTCTGTTTGTTATTGTTTTGCTTATTCTTTTTGTAAAAAGAACAAAACAGTCATTTAAGGAATTTAAAATAATTCTTAGCAAATATACACTGAAAGATATATTTCTGCAAAGTCAGAAATGACTGACCTATTAAATATGTGAAGGGCGGGTGTCAGGAGGATGGAGCCAGGCTCTGCTCAGTGGCATCTAATGATAGGACAAGGGACAACGGAGGTAAGCTGGAACAGAGGAGATCCCACATCTATATGAGAAGGTATTTCTTCCCAGTGAGGGTGACAGAGCTCTGGAAGGGGCTGCACAGGGAGGTTGTGCAGTCTCCATCTCTGGGGATGTTTAAAACTCACCTGGATATGCTCCCGTGCAACTTGGTCTAGGTGATCCTGCTGTGGTGGGGTGATTGGACTGGATGATCTTTTGAGGTCCCTTTCAAATTCCTAATGTTCTGTGATTCTGTGACCCTTCTAGGTAGTGTAAAATTTCAGTTATGTTGCTGATCTTAAAGTTGGAAAATTTCAGATTTAGAGCTCTTCAGAACCTGCTTATTTCTAGGAATAAGAAATGAAGCCCACTCCTTTCTGCTCCGCTTACTTATATGAAGTTGAAACTGGTCTACACACAATCAGCTTGATTTTTTTTTATGTGACTAAAACCCAGAAAGCTGGGCTTGTGGCCCACCTGGATATGTTCCTGTGCGACTTGGTGTAGGTGATCCTGCTCTGGCAGCGGGATTGGACTGGATGATCTTTCGAGGTCCTTTCTGATCCCTTATGATTCTATGAATGTTTGTGACCTAAATGTTGACACTCACTAAGAAGAGCACTCTACATAAATGCAACTTTCAAGACGCCTAGCATCTTAAATGTTGTCTCCATCCTGCTGCTCCACGCCAGGGAACATCAGGCTTGAAACACAGGATGTTTCACAGGATGCAATTAAAGCAAATAAGGGGCAAAAGTCTGAAAAGTCTGTTATCCTTTTTAATAAGCAATTTGTTTAGGTGAGATGTCCCCATGACATGACACATTATGTACAGCCAGTGACTTTTTATGGGATATAGGCTTTTGGTTTACAGAACACAAACATTTTGGTCACAGAGGTGATTTCACCCCACTGAAAATACATCCCACTTATTCGTAATATAACTTAAATGTAAACATTATAATACTGGTGAACATTGCAAAAGGGTGACAGCATGGTAATCTTACAAGAGCTACCTTGCAGAAATCTGTCTCATTTCTTAGAATATGCTTTAGAGTATCTTTTAGTGTAATGAATTATCTTAAACCACAGCATTTTAAGAGGGTTTTTTTTTTGGGGGGGGGGAAGAAGTACAGCAACAAAACCAGAAATCACTAACATGTTTTACAGCAACAGTTCTACATGAAACTGTTTCAGCAATACAAATCTATTAAAAGTTAAACGAAACCTTCCATCACAAAGACAAGTATCTAGGGAATCAGTTACCAGAACTGCTTGAAATCAACTTAAGTGGAAGATCATTTTTTTCAAGCTAACAAGAAAAAAGAATTCTTGAAATAAAATAGAGAAGCCGACATCAAAGTTTCTGCACATCACAAAGCAATAAGTCAATTTAATACAATATTAACATATAAAACAGAAGTTAACTCTGATTTTCAAAAAGCTCTTTAAACAGAACCGGGAAAAATAGGCTGATGATTTGTTCTAAGGCTTCTGTTTTAAAATTGTAGTGTTCCATAGTTTCAGAGGAATAAGTTGAGTAGGAAAGCTGGTTGTCTCATACTGTGATTGTGCTTCTGAACTCAGTCCCATTTAAAATTAGAAACGGAGAATACTTGCCAAAACTCGTCACATCTGAAAAGAGTTTCCAGTTTAGTCTTATCTGACTTATGAGCAAAATATCTAGGCCCTTCTTCCCTTCCTAATTAGGATGAAATGGATAGAAATACTCAGTATTCAAATATATTGATGCAGAACAAAGTATAAACAGAGTACTGTGAGAACTTGTCTTAGCTCTCTGTTACACGAGTTCTGGATTTGTACTGATATGCCTGTACTAAGAAAATAATATCGTTCCGTACAGGAAGATGATTTCCCTAGCTGGAAAAACATTAAATTGCACTGAGTTTAGCTGGGGTGGAGTTGATCTTCCTCATAACAGCTTTCTTGGTGCTGTGTTTACAGTGGTAGCTGGAGGGCTGTTGACAAGATATCAGTGTTTTTTCAGTGCTTGTACAGCACCAAGGCTGTGGGGTTTTCTTTCTTTCTTAACTTTCTCCCCAACAGTAGGCTGAGGGATGGGCCAGGACAGCTAACCCAAATTGACTAAAGGTACATTCCATACCATACATCAGCCCAGACATAAAAGTGAGGTGAAAGAAGGAAGCATTGGTGGCTAACAGGCCTCCAGCTGTTATTTCTTATTTTCCTAATGAAACTGAAAGCAAAAATCCAGCAACTCAATCTTCTCACCACTCATAATGCTAACATACATATAATCATGGCAAGAACAGCTATTTTCCTGCTTTCTGTTAGCTATGAACGTTCAACTTATTCTTTTAGAGGTGGATATTTTCAGCCCAGGAAGGCAATAAGTAGTTTTTCTGGCCTTTGGCAAATTACAGGCTTCATGATGTACACACTTTGCTTTCTTAACTAACTAGTGGTTAAACAGAAAACGCCCATTGATTCAAATTTCCCAAGTGATGAAAAATCCTCTACTTAACCTGGTAAAACCTTCAAGTAATTAAGTGCTGGCTTTACTAATAGTTTTATGTCCTTGCAGGACAGGTCAAGGTCAGCACATTAGATGAAATTAGACAAGCTAATAACATTGGGAAGAGTAATAGTAATTAAATGTCTTCATGTGGCTGCCGCTGCTGGAGTAGCAAAGTTTGGTAATGATTCCCTGGACCTCTGGGGGATCAAAAATAGATTGGACAGAGAGGGAATTCTGCCCATCCCATATTCTAGAGAGAGGGACAAGACCTTCTTTCTTCCTTCTCTGATGGTGATCCTGCTGTGGTGGGGAGATTGGACTAGATGATCTTTAAGGTCCCTTCCAATCCCTAACATTCTATGATTCTTATTCAGCTCTAAAGACCCAGATTGCCAAATGTAACTCCCATAAAAGCTGAGTAAATTGGGGTGGGGTTTGGTTCTGTTTTTACTATATATGTCTGTATAAGCAAGGCACATGTAGAAAAGGAGAAGATTATTAGAGAAGTGTGAAAAGGATGATAAATACTGTCAGAAGAGGATTATGAATTTCTGGCCAAGATCTACCTCCTCATCTGTAAAATAGACACATCTCTGGTGTTACACAGCAGAGGAGGAATAAAGATAGCTGCCAAGAACAGCACAACTGTGAGAAAGGCAGAGAAAAGAAAGTAATTGCCATGTTAAATGGCAAACAGGGACGCGCCTGCTGAAAGCAATTTGACTTTACATGGGTGAAGAAGGAAAGCACCAAGTTCACGCAGCTTATTACAAATGTGGGTCAGATCTATTTGTTCTTGATGCTACCATTATCTTTGACTAATAACAACCTTTCACAATAAAGCAGAGTAGTGATTAAACTTATCATGACCAAATTTAACCCACTGACCAAGAAACAGGCAAATGAATCCACTCCTGTGTCTAGAGTCAAGAATGGCCAGTGATATGAATTTAGCACTATCTTAATGATATTTGAGAAATGTAATTTCATGCTCCACCTCAGCTGATTTGCCTTGCTTTGTTAAATTTCTTTAGAATCACCAATACTGTTTTTGAACAAAGGAGAAGTGCTTCAGAAATGGAAACTGTCCTCAGTGAATTGAGGAGAAAGTTTAGCTTAATCTCCAACTCCTAAAAGTGTTACTTCTGTAACACTGCAACAGATGTCTAAATTATAGGGACATTATAGGGACAGCAGTTGCATGATAGAATAACCAGTTTAATCTTTAATAACAGCTAATTTCTCAATGAATAGCACATTCCTCTTTCAAATTCTGTTGCTGATTTCAAAGACCTAAGGAACTGAAAGAAAAGGCAAATGCCAGCCCTCTCCAAGAAAGATAAACCCTGCAGCAGCTTCTGAAGCTGGATCTCTTATAGGAAAAACTAACAAATTTTTTGATACAGTTCTGCCCAATAAGGCTCAGTGGCACCAGGATTTTGCATTATATATTGTCTAATATGAGATCATACTGTGTGCAAACATGGAATATCCAAGGAAATTGCTCCAGGTGATTGATAGTCTCCTTGTACTTTGCATTACTGAGACCTCATAGCAAATATTGTGTTCAGTTTGGGGCATGTCAACACAGGAAGGACTTTGAACATGTCCAAAGAAGAACTATGAGGCTAGTGAAGAGCCTGGAGGTTGTATGAGGAGCTGCTGATGGAACTGGGGTTGTTTAGCATAGAGAAAAGGAGATTGTAAGAAGGTGGGAGTCATCTCTTCTCAGAAGTCAGTAATGATAGAGGAAACGGCCTCAAGCTGTGCCAGGGAGGTTCAGATTAGACAATAGGAGAAATGTCTTCAGTGAAAGAGCGGTCAGGTATGGGAAGAGACTGCCCAGGGTAGTGGTACAGTTGCCATCCCTAGAGGTGTTCAGAAAACATATAGATGTGTCACTAGGAAACCAGGTTTCATGGACTGACGGTTGGACTTGATGATCTTGGAGGTATCTTCCAACCTTAATGATTCTATGTAGCGGCAGGAGTGTTCTGTGGCACATTAAGCCCTAAAGAGTCCTTAAAATGAAAAGTGTGTCCATGTAGGTCAAACACGTAAAGTGAAACACGTGCCTGTGCTGCTGAATAAGGCCTGATCCCCATGTCCTATTGAGGGAGTGATGCCCGTGGGAATTGAGGGTACTGAAGCAGCTCTTTGAGGAAGCACAGGCCTCACAAAGGCAGAAGGTAAATGCAAGTGCATCCCAGCAGTAACGGCTTAGGTAGGAGCGTGGGCAGCTAGTTCTTGTGTCATCCCCCGGGTCTGCAGCTTTGTGTGAGGGCACACAGGCATTGCTGCACCTCTGGACAGTCTGCTCCTTGTGCTGGAGCGTGATACCGCCACGCAGCAGCCTCCCACCAGCTACCCCACACTGTGACTGGGGTGAGCCCATCACCCACCCCAGCTGCTCTCTGGGCAGCGGCAGCAGTGTGTAACCTTTCCTTGCCATGACAAGGCCCTGTTCCGCCTCAGTGGCAGCGCCGTGCTGGCTGCTCCAGGCCGGGGAAGCTGGTGGCTGGAGCCGAGGTTCCAGCCTGGGTCGCGCAGGGCCGAGAGAACTACCTGCCGTGGGGCCCGCCAGCGGTGCCGGGCTGCCTGGGGCTTGTGCCGACTCCTAACGCCACGGAGCACCGTTTGTACCTTTGGAGGCTGTGGTGCAGTGTGTGCTCTGGATGCCGTGTGGGGCTTGAGAGAGGGCCCCGGCCTCCTCCGTGGGCTGGGACAGCAGGGGAGCTCCCCGGTGGGAGATAGGACACAGCACCTCAGAGCACCCAGTCAGGAGGGTGCAGGGGGTTGTACAGGGCACCCACCCCCAGTGAGAGCCAGGGGAGGCTGGCAGGGCCTGTGTGGAAGATGTGCAGCTGGGGTAGCCTTTGCAAGAGCAGTGGCTCTCTATGAGGCTGTGGTCAAGCAGATAGTGAAAAATGGCTTCCAGTAACAGCAAGATGGGTCCTCCTACATCTGCAGGGTTGTAAGTGCACAGGAGATCCAGTCCCAGATGAAGATTAAGACCACCCATCATGATATGCATCAGACCCAGCTACACCCATGCTGGGGGAAGAGGCAGGTGATAGCTATAGGAGACACCCTGCTGTGCAGGATAGAGGCCCCAACACTGATTTGATATTTTGGGACTTTTTGTCCTTTGCAGAGATTGGGATTTGATATTTTGGAAAGGCGCTGACAGGGCTTGCCAAGCCCTTGAACAATTGGGGCTTACTCCTCTTCTGTGTGAACACCAGTGGTACTGCTAGAGGTCACTTGAAGCACATCAAGAGTTACTTGAGTTTGAAGGGCAGGGGAACCTGTTGATGGCCTTCATCCTTCCTGTGAGTAAGAAGGGAGGGAACAGAAGTGGACTCATTCAGGCACTACTGACTGTAGTCACAGGATCCTCTGAGGTCAGCAAGCCTCACTTTCTCCATACTTCAAAAGAGGGCAGATACTCTGAAGACATTTGAGCACATCAGAAGCCATACCATTACTAGGAGCAGCAAGCATGTGTTCAGTTTAAGCTTAATTAAAGGCAAATTAGATAAATCATGCCTGACCAATCATTTTCTTTCTGTGATGTTGATGCTGTGGCAGTGGATGCTCGATGCTGAAGTTGCAGTAAGGCTTTTGACACAGTCTCTGTTAATCTTATCACCAGGTTGAGGGGATGCAGGCTGAATAAATGGACAACAAGGTTGGGAAGTTGACTGCAATTCTTCAAAGATTTGTGGTTCAGACGATGGCCAGTAACTCATATCCCCCTGTGATCTGTTCTAAGACCACTTCCACTTAATTTCATCATTAATTACATGAATGATGGGATGGGTGTACCCTTGCAGCAACCTGTTGATGAGTCAAAATTGAAGAGTGATGGACAGACTAGCGAGCGGGAAAAGATGGAGAACAGAGCAGACAGGAACCTGTGAAGTTCAGTACAAGTGAGTGTGAAGTCCTGCATCTGGGATTAAATAATCCCATGTAGCAGTACGGGATGAATTCTACCTGGCTAAGAAAAACAATCTAACTGCATATGTGAATCGGAAGGTCCTAGAGCATAACAAGTGGACCATGGGCCAACAGCATGCTGTTGCAGTAAAGGCCAGCTACATCCTGCAGCGTATTAGTGAGAAAGGTAGATGTTTTTTCTGTTTCCCTGAGTAAATAGCAAATGCAGTTGCCAGTGTAAATTGTTTTGAGGACAGCTTGCTGCTTACATTCAGTCCTTAGCCAGATCCAGGAAACTCACCCATCTCAGTACTTGTAAGATTGCATGTGGAGTACTCTATCTGGGCTTGGGCTTCCCTGAACAAGGATACAGACATACTAGAGAGGGTAGTCAGGAGCCAGAAACATGGCAAATGGGGAGAAGTTGTGCGAGCTGGGCTTGTTCAACCTTCAGAAGAAAATGCTTACTGGCTGTCTACAACTCCTGTTACCCTGAGAGGCTGTAGACTCTCCACCACAGGATGTGTTCAAGACATGTCTTCCCATAACCCTCAGTAACCTAATATAATTAGGCCTGCTTCAAGGAGGGGTTTTGGCTAGATGAGTTCTTGAGGTCCCTTCCAACCTAGATTTTTGTATGATTTGGAGTCCTCAGAGTAGAGAATGAGTGAGTCTTGACTAGCTGTGTATTCTGAAGCTATCTCAGACATTGTGTGGTGATTCAAAGCGGAGAGCTTAGGAGGAAAAATGTTTTGGCAGACTAGATCTCTGCACGTATGAATAAGGCTGGGATAAATTAAGACTGTAATTTTGACTTTGAAGGCTAGCTATGCTTTTGCGTTATGTGTACGTGAACTGCAGCGACTGAAGAGCAGTTGTTGAATTCTTAAAGTTGTTTTTAGGTTCAGATTAATTATCTTTATTTAATTTTAAAAGTGAATACAAGTATTTCCTGTTACTGTTAGATTAGTCTGATTTTATGTGGTTTGCTTATCTACCTTCCTACCTGCAGAGAGAAGAAATTGAAGAAAACTTTCATAAATGTGCATCAGTTGCTTGTAATTATCCACCCAGCCCTGTGAATTAACCCGCATTTATCAGGCTCCTTTGCCTTAATTGCTTACCAAATAAGTTTCAAGCCAGTTAAATTGCTTGACCCTCTTAAATTTTCCCCAGACCATGTTTTCTCCTTCTACTTTGCTTTAGAATTTCCTACCTTCTGTTGAACAGGCAATTAATCATAACAACTCTGTTGGCAGGCAATTGCTTGCTCTTTATAGAACACTCCGTATGTCTCTTGCTCACAGTTCTCTGTAGTTTTTGGATAAGTTAAAAATAAAGCTGTTTGCAAATAGCTGAGGTTTTAGCTAGAGGCTACTTTCAGAGTTCTCTGTGATAGAAGTATTTTGTGTGTCAAAAAGTGTTCTGCTGTTACAAGCACAGGCCTGTACAATAACCTTTATAATTTATCATGAAGACTTGACCCCATATAGTCATACAGTTTTGACTCAGATTTCAGTCAGATATTTCAGCGGTGTCTCCCATCTGAAATAGGACTGACTAACAGCCTGGATTCAGAGCAGAAGTGCTGCCCAAAATGGAGTTGAGCTTTTATTTTAATCTTGTATGCCAGCCTGATGGGAGGTAGCAAGGCTTCAGCCTGTGCTTAGATCCATAAACAATCAAGAGAACATTTATATACACTTTAAATAGAAGGCTGGGTGGCTTTCTGAGCTGCAAATGAAATACTAAGAACGAATCCTGATTGTCATGCTCAATATAACCTTGTGCCAGAAGTGGGATTTGTTTTTCTGGGTTGTTTTGGGGGGATTTTAAGGGGCTGTTTGATCAAACGTAGCTCAAATGGTAGTGTGAATGTCAGCAATAGCATCACATTATGTGCGTTTAATTCTTTTAATGAATCCAAATCTTCTCTTTGAGTCAGACATCAGAGTCCAGGAAGGCTAGACATTCCTCAGAAATGAAGAGGAAGTCATACAGATGCAGGAGTAGGGCATCCCCATGTGCCATAAAACAAGCTGGCAGTGAGGCAGACCAGCCTGCTGCCATGATATTTGGCTGGATCGATGGGTTGGGGCCAGCTGTATGAGGTTCAACAAGGCCAAGAGCTGGTTTTCTATGGAACACCCACCTATCTAGAGTTTTTGTTTGCAGAAGGTAGTGTTAGAATTGAGGTTTATTCCAGTAGGTGTCTGTCAAACAAATGGAATCATATACCTCACCTTTTCAAGACAAACATGAGAAAATGTGATGATGAGCCTAGATTTCCAGTATATAGTTCACTGCATCCCAGATCACATTAATCTTCTTAAATAAAAGACTAGAGGTGTGAAGTGAAGGCTGTGTACTCTTTTGTTTACTTATTTTTAGTTCTGTACAAAACAATCCCATGTGGAACCTTACAGATGGCATTGCAGTAGATAGTAGCTAGTCGCCCCTTACTGTGGCCTCATTTGTATGTTTCAGATTAGTTGTTCTTTTCTATTAAGAAAGAGGGAGCTTCTACAAATGCCAACTGCATCCATATGTCCAGTTAACAATTTGATATTTGGTATAATATTTATAGTGTATATATTAGATAATAAACTATATTATATATAGTTTATGTAACAAATATATATTATAGAGTCACAGAATCACTGTGGTTGGAAAACACCTCTGGGATCATCGAGTCCAACCATCTACCCTACCTTACAAGTTCACCCCTAAACCAGATCCCTCAATGCCTCATCCAAACAATCTTTAAATACATCCAGGGATGGCAACTCAACCACCTCCCTGGGCAGCACGTTCCAGTACCTGACCACCTTTTCTGTGAAAAAAGTTTTCTTAATATCAAGTCTAAATCTACCCTGTTGTAACTTGAAC
>VXBP01010761.1:0-90600 GCA_013400115.1 Rhinopomastus cyanomelas
CAGCTCTGTGTCCTCCTGGAACTGAGGGTCCCACAGCTGGACACAACATTCCAGCTGTGGCCACTAGCCCTCTGTGTGGGGCTCAGCCACTTTAAAAACTGCTCAACAGAGAAGACAAAACCTTGCCAGCCCAGCAGGCAGTCAGGACCTCAAGAAGGTCCTACAGCTCTTCTCCTTCCCAGCACTTCAGAAACACCACCGTCACCCAGCTACAAGGCTTCTGTGAAGACACCAGGACCCTGCAGCACATTTACCTGCTGGTCTATGCCCACGGCATCCAAACCGTCGTACATGATGTTCACCCAGCCGTCCTTGGAGGAGAGGACAAACAAGGACATGAGGGCCTACAAGAGAACAAGCAGAAGAGGTTCACCTCACATTTTCCTCTGCAGACAAGAAGCCAACGACAGGCAACGCTCAGCAAACCGACCCACAGCTCCCAAGACATCATCTGGTTGAAGACGGTGCCAAGCGGGTTGTTAACGCTCCTCCTCCCTCACACAGTGGCTGGTGGTAGCTCAGGCTTTGTGGCCACCAAAGTGTGATGGGAGACCGACACGCCTGTGTCTCAGCCAGGACCAAGCATCTCACATCCCCTTCCATTTCCAAACACAACAGCTGGAAGTCCAGAGGCTGGAAGTGATGGTTGAGCTCTGTACGTGAGGGACTGAGACGTGGTCCATCTTTTTGCCCAGTTCTGACAGAAGAAGCGTCTACACCATTCTCAGACCCTTCCCATGGCGGAAGCTCCACGATAAACTTCAAGGTGCCCACCCACTCAAAAACTGGTCCAGAACACCCCTTCCACGAGGACTTTACCTGGCCCAGGTTATCAAAGTTGTACTTCCTCCGCACCCATCTGTAGTGAGCGTTGGTGCAGTCGGTCTTGGTGGTGATGTTTTTGACGTCGGGGCCGTCGCAGTAGTAGAATTTGCCTTTAAAAAGCTGCGTTGGAGAAGTGACACAAGAAGAAGTGACTCTGGAAAGTCTGTCCCTTGGTTGATCAGTTTCCACCCCCCTTGTTTTATCTTCTTTCCCCCTGCTGGAGTTGTTTGCTCAGTTGAACTTCCTTTTCTCTTCCTTCCAGCTGTCCTAACACAAAGGACAGGAGGACACTGCTGGTGATACTTCAGACTCTGAGACATGGTTGGGTCTGCTCTCAGACACAGAACCAGTGATGGGACAAGAGAAAACGGCCTCAAGTGCCACCAGGGGAGGTTTAGGTTGGCTATTAGGAAGAACTTCTTCATGGAAAGGGCCATCAGCCCTTGGAACAAGCTGCCTGGTGGGGAATCACCACCCTTGGATGTAGAATCACAGAATTATTAGGGATTGGAAGGGACCCCAAAAGATCATCTAGTCCAATCCCCCTGCCACAGCAGGATCTCTTCACTGGAGAAGTTATAGAATCAGAATCACTCAGGGTTGGAAGGGACCACCTGATGTGCTTCACAGTCATGGAGACCTGGAGCTCAGGGACAGGGTTTAGTGGTGGGATGGGATAGTTGGGTTCAGGGTTGGACTCAATGAGCTTAAAGGTCTTTTCCAACCTAAACAGTTCTCTGATTGTAGGGCCTGGCTCTTCCTTCCAAACTGGAATCTTTGTTTGGGAAGGTTTATGGGTGTGAGCTGGAATAGAGGAGGTTCCACATCAATGTGAGAGGGACCTTCTTCCCAGTGAGGGTGACAGAGCACTGGAAGGGGCTGCCCAGGGGGGTTGTGGAGTCTCCTTCTCTGGAGACATTTCAAACCCACTTGGCCATGTTCTTGTGTGACTTGACCTAGGAGATCCTGCTGTGGCAGAGGGGTGGGACTGGCTGATTTTCAAGGTCCCTTCCCATCCCTAATGACTGGATCCAAGGGATCCTACTGTGACAGAGGGATGGGACTGGATGATCTCCCGAGGTCCCTTCCAACCCCTAACGTCCTGTGATTCTGTGTTCACACTCGTTCCTCCCATCTGAACCCCCAGCTTCACTTCTGCAGCAGCCACAGACAAGAATGAGGGAAACACTCTACCTGGACCCCTAAAATCCCAAAGATAATGAAGAAAGCACAGCAGATCAGGACAATGTTCCCAATGGGCCTCAGGGAGGAGATCAAGGTTTCCACCACCAGCTTCAGACCTGGGGCTCTGCTGATGACACTGGAAAAGAAAAAGGCAAAACAATAAAGCTTTGAGCTGCTACTCCTGTCCTACTTAGGATGGGTTTTCCTGCTCTGCTTGGGCTTTCAGGTCCCTTCTAATCCCTGTCTGTGATCTGAGAGGGTTTCTGTCTCCACCCTGGTGGCATCAGGGCAGCGCTGGCTAGCGCTGGGTGAGCCTTGACCTGGCAGCACCTCACGGCACCTAAAATATCCAGCTAGGAAGAGAAACCAGGGCACAAGCGATTCAGAACTAAACTTAAAAGGAGAAGAAACAGGGAACTGCTCTTGGAGAGTAACTAGGGCAGGTCCTATTAATAGAGAAGAATTAATCACCCCTCACGACGGCTTCACTTATCACAACCTCCTCTAGGATGACTCCAGGGACCACTTCCAGCACTTGGTAGGTGCAGGTCACACTGACAAGTTATTTGCTGCTCAACAAGACCCTGCTGAGATGCTTCGTCCCCACAGCATCCAGACCTGCTCTTCCCTCCATGTTTGGAAGGCAGGAGGGCTTCATGAGAGGGGCAAGCTCCAGCCCTCTTGCTGGAGGCATCGTGCACAGAATGACTGAGGCTGGGAAAGCCCTCTGAGCTCAGCCAGCCCAGATCAGGACCTACCATCACCCCAGTGGCCACCCCAGGGCACTCAGGGCCACAGCCAGGCTGCCCTTCCACACCTGGGGTGGCCGCTGGGGTGATGGTAGATCCTGGATGCGTTCGTGTGTGGCTTGGTCCAGGTGATCCTGCTGTGGCAGGGGGATTGGACTAGATGATCTTTTGAGGTCCCTTCCAATCCCTAATGTTTCTGTGAGTCTATGGTCTAGGTTGGATGAGCTCAGAGGGCTTTGCCAGCCCCAGTCATTCTGTGACCTATCAACACCAAGGCAGCTCACCCACCCAATGAAGGAACATACCGGAGGGGTCTCAAGGTCCTCAGAAGCCTCAAAACACGCAGGACACCCAAGATCTTCGCTCCTCCTGCCGATGCCATGGAGACAATGATGTCGATGATGGACACGAAGACCAAGACTCCATCGAGGACGTTCCAGCTGCTCTGCAGGTAGGTGTTCTCCCCAGAGAAAAAGCCAAGAGCTACCACCTGGAGCCAGGAGAAGAGACACAGTCAGATCTTCCCCCAGATCATGACCATCTCACAGCCTGGGCTTGGGCCACGGGGTGAAGTGGTAATTACCTTAACCATCATTTCGGCCACAAAGATTGCGGTGAAGATGTAATTGGAAACACTCAGGAATATCCTCTCCTGGGAAACACAGAGCAACAGGACGAGTCGAGTTATTTAAAGATCATTAAAAACCCAGCGTCTTCGCAGAACCAGAGACATCAGGGATTGGGAAGATCATCCAGTCCCATCCCCCTGACAAAGCAGGATCCCCTAGGTCCAGCCACACAGGAACATGGCCAGGGGGGTTTGGATCATCACCAGAGAAGGAGACTCCACAACCCCCTGGGCAGCCCCTGCCAGGGCTCTGCCACCCTCCCTGGGAACAAGGTCCTTCTCACACTGATGTGGAACCTCCTCTGCTCCAGCTCACACCCGCTGCCCCTTGTCCAGTCACTGGGTGCCCCTGAGCAGAGCCTGGCTCCATCCTCCTCACACCCACCCTTCCCATCTTGACCAACACCCATGGGGTCACCCCTCAGGCTCCTCTTCTCCAGCCCCAGCTCCCTCAGCCTCTCCTCACCAGGGAGATGCTCCCCTCTCTCCATCATCCCTGTGGCTCTGCTCTGGGCTCTCTCCAGCAGCTCTGTGTCCTTCTGGAGCTGAGGGGCCCACAGCTGGACACAAGATTCCAGATGTGATCTCAGCAGGGCAGAGTAGAGGGGCAGGAGAACCTCTCTCGATCTGCTAACTATCCCCCTTCTGATCCACCCCAGGATGACATTAGCCTTGGCCACCAGGGCCCATTGCTGGCTCCTGGCCATCCTGGTGGCCACCAGGACCACATAATAGGTCTCTTTCTTCTACACTGCTCTCCAAAAGGTCTTGTAGGGACCTAAGATCTGAATGCTGGGATCATGGAAGCAAATGACTCAGGAACTCACCGTGCTGTGAGGGTCTATGTCTGGTCTCTCCAGCGCTATGGTGATGCAGTTGAGAAAGATGAAGACCAGCACCACGTGATCGAACATCTTGTGGGCAATGACCTTCTGGCACATCACTCGGAACCTGAAGAAAACAGTGGGGAGATAAAAGAAGCCTTCAGAGGTTTGGGTCAGCAAGAAGCTCCTGTTTGCCTATGGTGCCTCCTTAGAGACCTTCAGCGCCTGCATCACCAGCATCAGTCCAGCTGGTATCTCCACAAGCTTCAGCCGTTGGTATTAGGAAGTAAATAAGTGGTAATAACAGTGATTATTAATGCTGGTTAAACCCCCTTCTTTCCAGACAGATGTGGACTCACCAGGGCAGAGTAGAGGAGGAGGACAACCTCTCTCGATTTGCTAACTACTCCATGTCTGATCCATCCCAAGATGCTGTTGGCCTTCTTGGCCACCAGGGCCCATTGCTGGCTCATGGCCATCCTGCTGGTCACCAGTACCCCCAGGTGCCTTTCTGCTGCTCTCCAGCAGGTCAGTCCCCACCCTATTCCAGTCCCCTGGGTTGTTCTTGCCCAGATACCCCAGTTCTAATTTATTCAATGTCTCCCCTCCCAGCTCTCCAGCCTGTCCAGGTCCCGCCGGATGGTAGCCCAGCCTGCTGGGGTGTCGGCCACTCCTCCCAGCTTGGTGTCACCAGCAAACCTGCTGACAGTGCCCAATAATGCAGCGTCCCACCCCCACAACCCCAACCGCTTCACCGGGATCTCTTACCGATTCTGTGGGCAAAACAAGTAGAGGGACCAGTCTTCGTGAGTCTTGCACCACTGGGGCTTGTAGGGCTCCAGGACTTTACGGATCCGGTAGCAGTAACTCTGGACAGAAAAGAAGAGACACCTTTTCTTCCTCTTTTATTTCCCTGCCTCTCCACAGACTTTCACAGTCCTTTAGGGAGAGGGGACAGGGCAGGAGACGGCTCATTTCTGGAGGCCTCCTGGGCCAGTGGGACAATCTTTCCTTCAAAAGACTAGGTGAGTGGCCAACCCCTTGGAGTTCTCCCTCATGAAGGACCACCGCCCTGCAACAGCTCAACCTCTTCGCTGAAGAAACCTCTTGGGAAGTGGACCCCCCCCCCCCAGATCTGGATTCATTTTGCTCACACCGGCCCTTGGGCAGCGTGGAAAAGCCACTCCAACCCCCAACTGCCTCTCGACTCACGTCCTCCACGTCATCCTCGTAGTCCGCGGCGTCCTCCTTGTGGCCATCGACGCGCAGGAAGAACTCGCTGGGGACGTGAACCATCTTGCCGTTGCAGTCTTGGTACTCGGCCGGCAGGACGGCCACGGGGCTGACGCTGAGCGAGTGGCGCACGGCAGGCAACTGGAGCAGCTCCGGCAGGTCCAGCGAGCTGCGGTAGTCCAGGGACTCCGCCCGGCGGTGCAGCGAGGGTCTGCTGACCGTGCTGGACTTCGCGTCGTCCGAGTCGTCGTCTGTGCTGCCTTTTCCCTCCCCGGAGAGCAAAGACTCCCTTTCTCCTGACTGGTTCTTCTTCTTGAGGCTCGGGGCTCTGCCCAGGCTGTTCCAGCTCGAGCGGCGGCTTCCCCAGTTGCTGCTGGTGCCCCAGTTGGCACAAGGGGAGCTGCGGAGGCTGGACTGAGAGAGGAGGAGGACACGTGAGGGGTGGTTTGCGGCAGGAAGCCAAAGGACAGGGCGTCTTGCTCGGGGAGGAAGACCACTCTTGCTGCAAGTCCTGCCTTCCCCTTCCACCTTGCCCACCACTCCCGTCTCAGCTTGCCAGTGCCTTCAGATGGGAGCCAAGTGCCCAGCTAAGCCCCCATTGAGGGTCCTCTCCGAGCTGTCCCCCCAGCACAGCTGCCGACCCTCTGCTGCACAACTTCCCACCCTCCTGGCAACGTAAAAACCTGAACCCAAAGACCCTGTTGTTTCCTTCCTCAAGTGGCTTCAATCAGCAACAGCCCTGGCTACCAGAGGGGTTCTGGTACCTGGGCCAGCCCAGTGTCTGCCAGAAACTGTGGCCCTATTTGCGTTACTTTCCTCCAGTTTGCTGCACAAGGAGCTGTTGTCAGCCTGAGAGAACTTCAGGTCAGAGTGGAGACGCTAAAGGAGAACTCTCTTTGGCCTCCATGGCTTCCTCCCAGCACAGATCGAGGCCAACTGCCTCCCTCCTCCTCCCCAGAACTGGCCAGCTGACCTCTGAGCAACTGAATGGACTCTAACAAGGGCAGTGTGGTGGGATGGGACTGACCTGCTGGAGAGCAGCGGAGGAGAAAGAAAGCTGGGGGTCATGGTGGCCAGCAGGATGGCCAGGAGCCAGTTATGGGCTCTGGTGGCCAAGAAGGCCAACGGCATCCTGGGATGGATCAGAAGTGGGGTGGTTAGCAAATCAAGAGAGGTTCTCCTGTCCCTCTACTCTGCCATTCTGAGACCACATCTGGAATGTTGTGTCCAGTTGTGGCCCCTCAGTTCCAGGAGAACACAGAGTTGCTGGAGAGAGCCCAGCATAAAGCCACAGAGATGGTGGAGGGAGAGGAGCGTCTCCCTGCTGAGGAGAGGCTGAGGGAGCTGGGGATCTGGAGCTGGGAGAAGAGGAGCCTGAGGGGTGACCCCATGGATGTTGGTCAAGATGTGAAGGGTGGGTGTGAGGAGGATGGAGCCAGGCTCTGCTCAGGGGCACCCAGTGACAGGACACGGGGCAGTGGGTGTGAGTTGGAGCAGAGGAGGTTCCCCATCAGTGTGAGAAGGACCTTGTTCACAGTGAGGGTGGCAGAGCCCTGGCAGGGGCTGCTCAGGGGGGTTGTGGAGTCTCCTTCTCCGGAGGTGTTTCAAACCCACCTGGCCATGTTCCTGTGTGACTGAATCTAGGGGATCCTGCTGTGTCAGGGGGATGGAACTGGCTGATTTTCAAGGTCCCTTCCAACCCCTGATGCTCTGCGATTCTGTGGCTCTCTGACTGCTTCATCTTCCCTTTGGCTGGTGGCACTGATGCGCTCTCAGAGACAGGATCCACACGATGAACAGCCCTCTCCAGCTCCTCACAATCCCACGACACCCCAAGGCAAGCAGCAGGCATCTCTATTTTCTTTTCAGAAGCATTACCTTGACTAAGCAGCTTACCAGAGGGGCTGGTGGCTCTGCCTCTGTGCGAGCAGCCTTCACGGTCTGCTGCCTTGATTTGAGCATGATATTGCCCTCAGCAAGCGGAGGGACCGGCTGGATGAGCAGCAGCAGAAATCCACTTTGTCCACGAGCTCTGCTCCGCCTGCCTGCGCAGAGCCACCCCCTTCCTCCTCCCCTGTCGCCACCAAAACGCCAGGAGTTGCCAAAACTGTCAGCTCCAGCCAGAGCTCTGCTCCACCCGCCCATCGCTCAGCTCATTCCTCCTGTCCTCTGCTTCCACTCCCGTGGGGCTGCTGGATGAACGTTCCCGTGACACCAGGGGCTGTCAAGATGCCACCCTGCAGCACTGTGGAGGGGGCAGACGTGTCTCTCCTCGTGGGAACAGCTCACCAAGACACCACAAAGTGGCCAGGATGGTTGGCAGCAGGTTCTGCTGTCCCTCTGCTCTGCCCTGGTGAGACCACAGCTGGGATGTTGTGGCCAGTTGTGGGATCCTCAGCTCCAGGAGGACACAGAGCTGCTGGAGAGAGCCCAGTGCAGAGCCACAGGGGTGATGGAGGGAGGGGAGCATCTCCCTGCTGAGGAGAGGCTGAGGGAGCTGGGGCTCTGGAGCTGGGAAAAAGGAGCCTGAGGGGTGACCACATGGGTGTTGATCAATGTGGGAAGGGTGGGTGTGAGGAGGATGGAGCCAGGCTCTGCTCAGGGGCACCCAGTGACAGGACAAGGGGCAGCGGGTGTGAGCTGGAGCAGAGGAGGTTCCCCATCAGTGTGAGCAGGACCTTGTTCCCAGGGAGGGTGGCAGAGCCCTGGCAGGGGCTGCCCAGGGGGTTGTGGAGTCTTCTTCTCTGGAGACATTTCAAACCCTTCTGGCCATGATCCCGTGTGACTGGATCTGGGGGACCCTGCTGTGGTGGGAGGATGGGACTGGCTGATCTTTCAAGGTCCCTAATGTTCTGTGCTTCCTCAGAGGGGATTCCTGGAGTAACTACATGAACTCAGGGCTTCCTTCAGGTTGTCCCTCTCCAGTGAGGCAGCCTAGCATGGACTTCCAGTGAGATATTAGGTGAGAAAACAGTGAATCCCAGCGCATCCCTATCTCCCCTCTTCAGACACTCCCAGTCCTTCAGGGTTATGTTGTCACTGTCCTGTCCCAGTACAGCACAACCACTTCCTCTTCCCCTCTCAACACTGTTCTTCTCCAGTCTTTCCAAGCACTTTCCACCTCTGTCAACCTTTGTACTTCCTAGAGACATCCCCACGCGGACATCTCCACGTGGACATCCCCACACACACTCAGATCCCCACACAGACATCCCCAGACGCACAGCACCCGCCAGGACCCTACCAAGGACTTCTGATCGTAGCTCACGGGCTCCACCGACGCGTTGCTGCCTCTCCTCGAGTCCACGAAGGTGTGCATGGAGTCCATGTGTGGCGAGCACTTTGGCGTGGGCATCGGCGTGGCAGCGGTGCGCATGATGATGGGGGGGGGCATGCTACCCCTGCCCTCCAGGTGTCCATTTGGGGTGACAGCAAGCGAGTACATCTTCATCTCTGGGGAGAAAGGGAGACACAAACCCAGGTGAGGGCTTGGCTGCAGGTATCACCTTGAGGCTTGGGTCTTCCAGGAACCCTGCCTAGAAGAATGTTGGTGGTTGGAAGGGTCCCTGAAAGAGTTGGAGCAGAGGAGGTTCCACATCAGTGTGAGAAGGACCTTGTTCCCAGTGAGGGTGCCAGAGCTCTGGTAGGGGCAGCTCAGGGGGTTGTGGAGTCTCCTTCTCTGGAGACACTTCAAACCCTCCTGGCCATGACCCTGTGCGACTGGATGTAGGGGATCCTGCTGTGTCAGGGGGATGGGACTGGATGATCTTTGGAGGTCCCTCCCAATCCCTCCTGAACTGTGATCCTGTGATGACTGGAAGTAGAGTCATAGCTCTCAGATTCCCATAGAAAATGTAGAAGCAAAATCCTACCTGTTGCTCTGAGGTCCTTGAGCTTCTCAAAATCATCTTCAAAGTTGGCAGATGTCTTGTCCTCATCTGTGTCCGACCTGTTAGCGTCACCCTGCAAAGTTTAGAAGGATAATTAATGGACCACATTCATGGTCTCTTGCCACAGAGTCAGTCAGGTTGGAAAAGGCCCTTGGGATCGAGTCCAACCAAGGAGTGAGAGACAGGACAAGAGGGAATGGCCTCAAGCTGCACCAGGGGAAGTTTAGGTTGGACATGAGGAGGAACTTCTTCCTGGAAAGGCTCCTCAGCCCTCGGAACAGGCTGCCCAGGAAAGGGGTTGAATGGCCATCCCTGGCCGTGTTTGACAGTCATGGAGATCTGGAGCTGGCATCAAACCGAGACTCTGGTTCACAGGGTAGTTCTTGGAGTCCTTGTGGAGGTGCTGCTGCTGGATCAGAGCACAGAGCAGCACCCGAGTGAAGGAGGAGATGACACCTGTAAGAGCATCACCTTGTGTGAGGGAGCATCAGCCTAGCTTCAAGGATGGACTGGAGGGAAGGTCTGATGGGGAGAGGCTGAGGGAGCTGGGGGTGTTGAGCCTGTAGAAGAGGAGACTCAGGGGGGACCTTCTCTCTCTCTCCAACTCTCTGAAGAGAGGTTATAGTCAGTTGGGGGTCAGGCTCTTCTCTCAGCCACTCAGTGCCAGGACAACAGGGCAGAGCCTGAAGCTGCCAGGGGAGGGTTAGGTTGGATGTTGGGAAGCCCTTCCTCATGCAAAGGGGGATCAGAGCCTGGACTGGACTGCCCAGGGCAGTGGTGGAGTCCCCATCCCTGGAGGTGCTGAAGAACAACCTGGCTGTGCCCCTGAGTTGCCCTGGGGTGGCCAGTGGGGTGATGTTAGGTGCTGGTCGGGGCTGGCTGAGCTCAGAGGGCTTCTCCAGCCTCAACCACCCTGTGACACCAGGGAGCACAAGAGACAATCCAGCTCGACTGACACTTCTTCCACAGAACAGTCCAAGGAGACCCCAGACACCTCTGGTTCACAACCAGAGCTCTGTGATGCATTTGCAAGGGAGCCCTGGCAGCTGAAACACAGCCCTGAGACCACTTTTGTCTCCCACAGCCATCACCCCACGGTGAGACAACAACGAGCCCACAGGGCTCACAGCAGGATTTAGAGCAAATGGAAGCAGAGGGCAAGATGTGCCCGGCAAACGCAGCCCCCGTGGCTGCTGGCCTTTCCTGGGGCAGCAGTGAGTGACTAAAACAAGCTCTGAAAACTAGTCCTTGCTCACACTTGCCCGTAACACCCCCAAAAGGAGCCACTAAGCCCCAGCAAGGGAACTGGAGCCGTTCCGTTCGGCTGGATGATCTTTTGAGGTCCCCTCCATTCCCTAGTGACTGGATCTAGGGGATCCTGCTGTGGCAGGAGGATGGGACTGGATGATCTCTCAAGGTCCCTTCCAGTCGCTCATGCTCCATGACCCTGCGATATGTTCGACCCAGCTCATCGTAAACACCCCTTAAGCTCAACTGCAGGGCTGCTGCTTGGCCAGATGTTTGTGCTGCCAGGGGTTCATCACCCTGCTCTCGCCCACACGGTCTTCCCAGGTTTCCCCCTCCCTCTGCTCCAGTCTCTCACCTCTGCCTGGAAGCCTTCGACCAGAATGGCGACGAGGAGGTTGAAGAGCACGTAATTGCCGAAGGTCATCAGGGCCACGAAGTAGAGCGCTGCCCAGGAGGATGTGGAGGCCATCCCGTTGTACAGGACCACGTTCCAGTCCTCTTGAGTGAGGATCTGCAGAGAGGTGAACGGGAAGGCTCTCTCATTATTCCAGTCCCCTCACGCACAGCAGCTGCGCTCAGGTACTGACTCATCCAGCTCCTCCTCTCCTTTTGACCTTCTCTGAGCAGAATCATTTGCAGGTATCATGGCTTGGATCAGTGACAGTGTGGCCAGCAGGGCTAGGGACGTCATTCTGCCCCTGCACTGGGCTCTGGGGAGGTCTCCTCTCGAGCACTGGGACAGAGCTGGGTCCCACACGTCAAGCAAGAGATGGAGGGGCTGGAGCTGGTCCAGAGGAGCAACGAGACTGGGGAAGGGACTGGAGGGAAAGGTTGATGGGGAGAGGCTGAGGGAGCTGGAGTAGTTTAGCCTGGAGAAGAGGAGACCCAGGGGAGACCTTCCTCCAACTCCCTGAAGAGAGGTTGTAGTCAGGTGGGAGTCAGGCTCTTCTCCCAGGCAACCAGCACCAGGGCCTGAAGCTGCACCAGGGGAGGGTTAGGTTGGGTGTCAGGAAGCCCTTCCTGATGGAAAGGGTGATCAGAGCCTGGACTGGACCACCCAGGGCAGTGGTGGAGTCCCCATCCCTGGAGGTGTTGCAGGACAGCCTGGCTGTGGCCCTGAGTGCCCTGGGGTGGCCAGTGGGGTGATGTTAGGTGCTGGTCTGGGCTGGCTGAGCTCAGAGGGCTTCTCCAGCCTCAATCATTCTGGGCTTCTGAGACAACAAAACTGACTCCTTTCTTGAGATCTTACCTGAAACACAGTGACAATGGCCCAAAGTAAGGAGTCGAAGTTCTTTCTGTCCGGAACGGTGTCTCCTGTATCAGTTTTCAGGCTGAACTTGCATCCAAACAGGTGCATCCCGAGGATGCTGCAGTGGGGACAAAGGGGAGGTGGAAGGAACAGGTTATTGTGGGAAATACAGCTGCAGTGATTTTCCTTCCAACCTGTCCGTGGTTCTGTGACACCCACTGAACCCTTGGTTCAGCCTTTTGGTTCTGCTGTGTCACAGGTCACCTCAATTGTCTTCACTGAAGTCAAACCAGGGATCTCACAGAATCATGAGGGATTGGAAGGGACCTCGAAAGATCATCCGGTCCAATCCCCCTGCCACAGCAGGGTCACCTAGATCAAGTCACAAACCATATTGCCAGCTCCCTAATCCAGCTGGTTTCCAAGGAGAGGATCCCAAGGAGCATTAGAGGGTCACACCGACAGAAGTCTTGTGCAACCTCCACCTCTAACACAACAACTAGACCCTTCTAGTTCTGGGTAGTGTCTGCTAAACCAGACTCACAGGCTGGTCTGGGTTGGAAGGGATCTTAAAGATCATTGAGTTCCAGCCACCCTGCCACGGGCAGTGACACCTCTCACCAGACCAGGTTGCTCATGGCCCCATCCAACATCAGGGAACAACCATCCAACTACCCTTGAAGACCAGGGAAACCTGGAGTAGTTGTTGCTCCCTCAGCCTCCTCTTCTCCAAACTGAACCTGCCCAGCTCCCTCAGCCTCTCCTCACATGACTGGGTCTCTAAACCTCTCACGAGCTGGGTAGCTCTGCTCTGGACACCTTCCAGCATCTCCATGCCTTTCCTGTAAGGAGGGGTCCAGAACTGACCCCAGTGCTCAGGGTGAGGCCTCACAAGGGCTGAGTACAAGGGCAGGATGACTTCCCTTCTGCTGACCACTCTACTGCTGATCCAGGCCAGGATGCTCTTGGCCTTCTTGGCCACCTGGGCACCCTGCTGGTTGGTCCTGTTCCCCTGAGCAGCTCTCCAGCCACTCATCCCCAAACCTGTAGCATTGCCTGGGGTTCTTGGGACCGAAATGCAGGACCCAGCCCTTGGCCTTATAGTACCTCAGACAACTGGCCTTGGCCCATTGACCCAAGGTGTCCAAGTGCCTCTGTAGAGCCTTCCTGCCCTCGAGCAGATCAACACTCCCACACGATTTGGTGTCATCTGCCAACTTACTGAGGGTGCCCTCGGTCCCATCATCCAGACCGTCAGTAGAGATACTAAACAAGACTGGCCCCAAAAACTCATCAAAGTAGAGCTGCAGCCTCTGGTACCTGAAGATAAAGATGAAGAGCATCAGCAACATGCAGAAGGTGGCCACGTTGTCCATCGTCTTCATGAGGACCACCAGCTGGCGACGGAGGGCCGGCATGAAACGGACCAGTTTCAGCACCCGCAGCAGCCGGAACGTTCGCAGCACGGAGAGGCCTCCGTCCGACTGGCCGATGATCTCCCAGACACTGCAGGAACACCAGGACATGAAGGATTGTTAAGGGCAGGCTGGTTTCTTACAGGACATCACAGCACTCAAGCCCTGAAGGGGTAGTTTATTTCATAGAATCACAGAATCATTAGGGATTGGAAGGGACCTTGAAAGATCATCCAGTCCAATCTCCCTGACACAGCAGGATCACCTAGACCAAGACCAAGATCATCTAGACCTAGACCTAGATCACCTAGACCAAGACTTAGATATCTAGACTTCACACTCATTGCCCCTTGTCCTATCACTAGATGACATTGAGAAGAGCCTGGCTCCATCCTCCTGACACCCACCCTTCACATGTTTATAGACATTAATGAGGTCACCCCTCAGTCTCCTCTTCTCCCCAGCTGGCCTGAGCCCTCAGCAGAAAAGCCACAGTGGAGAAAGAACTGGCAGTGACCTGATGACGACGATGATCCCGTCAAAGATGTTGTAGGGGTTCTTGATGTAGCCGAAGAGGCCAAATGCCAGGAGCTTGAGGAGCATCTCCAGGGCGAACATGCTGGTGAAGACGATGTTACTGATCTCCAAGGCGTTGGTCAGCTCATCTGGCTATGGGATAAAAAAACCCAGCATGGTCAGACAGAGGTGGAGATGAAATGGCCACAGGCTGGGATGGTCCTTCTGCTCCGGCGTTTGTGCTGCTGGGGCATAAGTGCTGCAGCTGACCGGCCTCACACTGGTCAGGCTGGTTTTCCTGCACTGACCCCAGCAGAGCCGGGTGGATGCTGCTGTATCCAAAGCAGGACCACTGCCAGCCCAGCAGAGCTCTAGCCACACACAAACAAAGCAGTTTCCTTGCAGACATCTCTTCAGACAAGTGGGAAAGCAAATACCACTGGAAGTCAGGAGGATCAATACTTCTATCTCCCTGGAGACATTTACCCCTCCAGTGGGAATTCGACCCCCTAGGGAAGGCAACAGGACTTTTTCCTTCTGAATCACAGAACGTTAGGGATTGGAAGGGACCTTGAAAGATCATCCAGTCCAATCCCCCTCACACAGCAGGATCACCTAGATCCAGTCTCACAGGATCATGTCCAGGTAGGTCCTAAACATCTCCAGAGAAGGAGACTCCACAATCCCCTGGGCAGCCCCCTCCAGGGCTCTGACACCCTCGCTGGGAAGAAGGTCCTTCTCACATTGATGTGGAACCTCCTCTGCTCCAGCTCACACCCATTGTCCTATCATTAGATGCCCCTGAGCAGAGCCTGGCTCCATCCTCCTGACACCCACCCTTCCCATATTTATAGACACAACCATAGCTTTGGGAGGGACCTCCAAAGGGCACCCAGTCCAACCCTGACCTTGAATGGCTCCAGGGATGGGGCCTCCCTCACTTCTCTGTGCAGCCTGTTCCAGGGATCCCCCACCCTCAAGTTCAAGACCCTTTTCCTCCTGCCCAGCTGTCTCTGTTGGAAGCACCCCAAGAGCCGTGGCACAGCAGGGCCAGGTCCCACAGATGGCACCGGGTTCCCTCACTCACCGTCGAGCAGAGGGGGCTCTGCGTCGAGCACTTCTGATGCCTACAGCCCCTTCCTTCACACCAGGCTTTCTCCTGGGTGCAATAACATTGTCCAGGGACAAGGTGCTCGTTTTCATCCCTGACTCACCCCCAACTGACAACGTCTCCCTTTACTCCCCATCCATCACCAGACGGTGCCGTCGGAGCCAGCAGTTTCTTGGGGCTGTTGCTGCATCTTCTCCGTAGGAGAAGCCCAGCCCCACCGTCTGCAGACTCAGCCCTTGGCAGCTGGAGGGTGAAGAGTTAACTGGAGCACTGGGAGAGCCCAGCCAGCCCCTGCTGCAGGCAGAGAGAGGCCGTGGGCTGCTAATGAACCATCACTCACCGGCTAAATGACTTCAGGCAACAGACTGTCTTATTGGGGAGGAAGAGCACTCAGAGCCTCTCCTCATGATCATCATCCATCGACTCTAATCACCAAGGGGCACCAGGCTGTGCAGTCTTCTCTTGTTAAACCCCCAGTGCTGGGGGCTCAGATGGCTGCGAAGGGCACCCCAACAGCATGATCTGCTCTCCTTGATGTAGGGGTGGTTATTCCTTCCTTAACATTCATCAGCCTGTGCTGTTCCTTACCTTGGTGATGCCAGAGCAACCTGGGCAGAGGTGACCCTTGGCTGAAGAGGACAAGGACCTTCTTCCCAGTGAGGGTGCCAGAGCCTGGAAGGGGCTGCCCATGGGGGTTGTGGAGTCTCCTTCTCTGGAGACATTTCAGACCCCCTGGACGTGTTCCTGTCTGACTGGATCTAGGGGATCCTGCTGTGGCAGGGAGATGAGTCTGGGTGATCTTTGGAGGTCCCTTCCCATCCCTAACGATTCTGTGAATCTGTGACAGCATCTGACCAGCTCCCCAGAGACCAAAACTGAGAGCACCCCAGTGCTCCCAGCCATCTGCCTCACTGGAAGCCACCATTATGATGGGACACCATGGTCACAACATCCTGAGGCTGCTGGTCATGAGCCCAGCAGGGCCAGAACGTCCAGGCTCCCCTCAGCCAGGGTCATACCAGGGTGATCCTGAACAAGGACCAAAACAACTTGAGTCCCTCCAGGCAGCAGCCTGAAGGCTCCACGGGACACGGTGCTCACAGCAAGCTCGTTAGCGCGTTGAGTCTAAGAAACTAACGACAGCATCATCTCCAAGGGAGCTCTGGAGGGACAGAGATGTTCTGTATCTGTGGGAAACACAGAGAACCCAGCCACTGCGACCTGCAGCACCTGCAGCCTGCGCTTCGGCAGGTGTCTCTCTGCTGAAGTCAGGCTGAGCTCTGCAAGTTCTCTCTGCTGCTGCCTGCAGAGCCAGGAGACAGGATTATGTCCTGAAAATCAGAGTAACTGGTGATCATTTCAAAACCCCTCATCCTGGAGTCACCTGAATACACCGAGACAACCTCAGCAGTCACAGCATCACAGAGCATTAGGGACTGGAAGGGACCTTGAATGATCACCCAGTCCCATCCCCCTGACACAGCAGGATCCCCTAGATCCAGTCATTAGGGATTGGAAGGGACCTGGAAAGACCATCCAGTCCAATCCCCCTGCCAGAGCAGGATCCTCTAGATCCAGTCACACAGGAACATGGACAGGAGGGTTTGAAATGTCTCCAGAGAAGGAGACTCCACAACCCCTCTGAGAAGCCCTTTCCAGGGCTCTGGCACCCTCACTGGGAACAAGGTCCTTCTCACACTGATGTGGAACCTCCTCTGCTCCAGCTCACACCCGCTGCCCCTTGTCCTGTCACTGGGTGCCCCTAAGCAGAGCCTGGCTCCATCCTCCTGACACCCACCCTTCACATCTTGATCAACACTAATGGTGTCAACCCTCAGGCTCAAGACCCCCAGCTCCCTCAGCCTCTCTTCAGCAGGGAGATGCTCCCCTCCCTCCACCATCCTTGTGGCTCTCTGCTGGGCTCTCTCCAGCAGCTCTGTGTCTTTCTGGAACTGATGGTCCCACAACTGGACAACATTCCAGATGTGGTCTCACCAGGGCCGAGTAGAAGGGTAGGAGAACCTCTCTCCATTTGCTAAGCACCTCCCTTCTGATCCATCCCAGGATGTCAGTGGCCTTCTTGGCCACCAGCGCCCATTGCTGGCTCCTGGCCATCGTGCTGGCCACCAGGACCCCCAGGTCCCTTTCCCCTCCACTGCTCTCCAACAGGTCAGCAGTCATTCTGATAGAAGTCAGTGTTCAGCCTGAAAAGCCTAACCCCCCCCCAACTCAAAACCAGATGAAACCCCTGGCGTCAGCTGCTGCCGTCTCAGCTCCCCCCGTCTCCTCAGCCACCCCACGGGCCCCCTGCAGCCCGCTGAGCACAAGGGCTTCGTGATGCGCGAACGCCTGGGGTCTCACTTGAGTTGATCTGGCAGCTCCCCTCGACAACCCGGTGCTCCCGTCTCTCCCGGCGCTGCGGCTTCACACCCGGGCTCAGGCAGCGCAGGAGAGCGGCTGCAGCCGTCTCTCGAGGGAGGCGAGCAAGGGCGCGAGGGCAAGGGGAAGGAGAGGACAAGGTGGCCCAGGTGAGCTCATCGAGAGCTGTGAGGAGGAGCTGATGCCGCAGCCTGGGCAAGGTTGACCGACACCGGGCTGAGGCTGCAGAGCCGAGCGCTGCTTTGGATGAGAGATCTCCATCAACCTTCCACCACCTGACCTGAGGGGAGGCAGAACGGACACGGTGACGTGGGTGATGGTCCCATGGAGGCATGAATCATCCTACGTGCTGGTGAAGCTGCTGAGGTGACCTCTCATCTCATCAGAGAGGGAGCTGAGCAGCAGGGGAGCCGAATGCCCAACCTTCGCGTGTGGTCACCTTCTTCCAACACCAGCCTGAGCTGAGGATGCAGCCCAGTGCCTTATGGAGCAGTTTGTTGCCTGGAGCACAATCCGTCCCCTCGCTCCTCTCCCTCTCCTGAGGGGCAAAGACCTAGGAGGAGGGTCAAGGAAGAGCCACCTGAAAGCAGAGGTGGAGGTGGCCATTCCCCTGGCGCCAGCCACTAGGAGCCACTGTTGGGTTTTCCCAGACTGGAACCAACCCTGCAGAAGGAACCATCCAGGAGCCCCCCTTTTTCTTTTGATCTCTGGGAAAAACAAACAACAACTTCTCGTGGCAAAGATTAGTTTGGGTCAAGTTCGTAGCTGGAAGGGAGAAAAGAAAGAAGCAGCAACTAAAGCTGTGAAATTGCTGCCCTGGCTCGTTGGTTTGACCTTCCCCCAGAAGGAAATTGCAGGCTTCTTGCTCCAGATGCTGTTGTGTCACAGACTGCAGTCTCCTTCCCATGCTCGAGGCACCAAAACACTTCCAGCCGGGTGTAAGAGTCGGTCAGAATTGCCTCAGCGTGGTCACAGGATCACAGGACATCAGGGAGTGGAAGGGACCTCCAAAGATCATCCAGTCCAAGCCCCTCACCACAGCAGGATCCCCTAGATCCAATCATCAGGGGTTGGAAGGGACCTCAAAAGATCAGCCAGTCCCATCCCCCTGACACAGCAGGATCCCCTAGATCCACTCACACAGGAACAGCCCAGGAGGGTTTGAAACGTCTCCAGAGAAGGAGACTCCACAGCCCCCCTGGGCAGCCCCTGCCAGGGCTCTGCCACCCTCACTGCCAACAAGGTCCTTCTCACACTGATGGGGAACCTCCTCTGCTCCAGCTCACACCCGCTGCCCCTTGTCCTGTCACTGGGTGCCCCTGAGCAGAGCCTGACTCCATCCTCCTCACACCCACCCTTCACATATTGATCAACACCCATGGGGTCACCCCTCAGGCTCCTTTTTCCCAGCTCCAGAGCCCCAGCTCCCTCAGCCTCTCCTCAGCAGGGAGATGCTCCCCTCCCTCCATCACCCCTGTGGCTCTGCTCGAGTCCCTCCAGCAGCTCTGTGTCTTTCTGGAACTGAGGGGCCCAGCACTGGACACAACATCCCAGATGTGGTCTCAGCAGGGCAGAGCAGAGGAGGAGGAGAACCTCTCTCATCTGCTAAGCACCTCCCTTCTGATCCATCTCAGGATGTCAGTGGCCTTCTTGGCCACCAGGGCCCATTGCTGGCTCCTGGCCATTGTGCTGGCCACCAGGACCTCTAGGTCCCTTTCTCCTGTGCTGTTCTCTGACAGGAACCTCCTCCCAGTGAGGGTGCCAGAGCCCTGGCAGGGGCTGCCCAGGGGGTTGTGGAGTCTCCTTCTCTGTAGAGGTTTCAAACCCACCTGGCCATGCTCCTGTGTGACTGGATCTAGGGGATCCTGCTGTGGCAGGGGGATGGGGCTTGAGGATCTTTAGAGATCCCTTCCCATCCCTAACTCTCTGTGATTCTGTGACCTCACATGGAGCAAGAGGCTTGGCGTGAGGAATCCCCTCAGTGGATGCAACATGGGACACGGTGGTAGGAGAGTTTGTAGAGCGAGATGTAGAGGTTGGTGTCATGTAGTGATAGGACAAGGGGCAATGGTTGTAAGCTGGAACATAGGAGGTTCCACATCAACCTGAGAAGGAACTTCTTCACAGTGAGGGTGACGGAGCACTGGAACAGGCTGCCCAGGGGGGTTGTGGAGTCTCCTTCTCTGGAGATGTTCAAGACCCGACTGGACAGGTTCCTGTGTGACTTGGTCTAGGTGATCCTGCTGTTGCAGGCGGATTGGACTAGATGATCTTTCGAGGTCCCTTCCGATCCGTAATGATTCTATGATTCTATGATTCTATGGAGCAGGACCAGCCATGGTGGAGGCAGCACAGAGAGTCACTTACCCCACAGGCAACCGTCAAAGGAGGTGCAGATCTGCACACACAGATTTCAGAGAGTCAAGTGGCTGCTCACAGGTTGGCCACAGGGATCAGTTTCCCACCGTCCAAGAAGGGCAGAAACCTTCAAGCTTGACTCTAGGTGGAACGTGTTCCAAGGCAGGCACAAGCACCTCTGCTCCTTTGAAGGCCAGGCTATCCCAGTGATCCAGACCCATGTTCCCATGAGGGACAGACCTCAAACATTCCAGCAGCTCATCCCGAGTTCAGATAAACAGCCCAAAAAATCCTCCTCTAAATAGTTTGGGTCTGAGAAGCTCAAATGGTCGGGCTCCTGCTGAAGGCATCTTCCTCCTGAATCCGATCCCGCCGGGTTCAGCCAGACGCAGCCCGGAGCCTTCCTGGAATCGGGGGAAATTCGATAAGAGAGGAACCCATAAGGGCCAGATTATTGATGGCTCCTTCAGGCAGAGGATGAGGAGAAGGGCTCTGCAGCCTCTTGGTGCTGTGAGGAAGGCGCCGGCTCTTCACCGCCCCTCTAATTCCTGCTTCTGCCTGTGGCTCTTCCGATTGCAGCAGCCACCTTGCACAGAGCTCAGGTTCCATCACCGCAGGGGAGGAAGGACGTGGAGGGGTCGGAGAGGGGGCAGAGAGGGGCATCTGGGCTGGTTGGGGGTCTGGAGAACAGGGCTGGTGGGGAGAGGCTGAGGGAGCTGGGGCTGTTCAGCCTGGAGAAGAGGAGGCTGAATGGAGAACTCGTTGGTCTCTACAGCTCCCTGAAAGGAGGGTGCAGTGAGGTGGTGGTTGGCCTCTTCTCCCTAGGAACTGGTGGTAGGAGCAGAGGACATGAGGTCAGGTTGTGCCAGGGGAGGAGGGTCAGGTTGGATCTGAGGAAAAACTTCTTCCCAGCAAGAGTGGGGAGGCCTTGGAAGAGGCTGCTCAGGGAAGGGGTGGAGGCAGCATCTCTGGAGGGGTTCAACAACCAGGCAGCCAAGGTGTTGGAGGAGATGGGTCAGTGCTTGGGGGTTGTAGGGTGGATGGTTGGACTTGGAGAGCTGTTAGACACTGGGTCCAGGCTGCTGAATGGGAAAGGAAGGAACCTCCCAGAGCCAGATTTTCCTTCAGAACTCTCCCCGAAGCCCAGAGCAGCCGTTCAGCTCCTCGTGAACAGGGCGAGCTGAGGCTGGCAGAGCCACTGAGGAGCAGTAAACAAACCCAGAACGTTTGGTCTCATAAACATCCTTCGCACTTCTGTGGGCTTGGGTGGGTTTTTCCCCTTCTCTCTAGCGTTGGGTCTCAGGGATTTGGAGCACTTGGCTCTTGTGCTTTATGGTTCCTCGCTCAGCCTGCAAAGGCTGTGACGAGGAAGAGGAGAAGTGATGAAGCACCAACCTCCACTTTGCTTCTGGACGCTCCATGTTTTACCTCTTCACCCCATTCTGAGAGGCTGGCACTTTCCAGTTACCACCACAATGGACTTCACCTGCAGACTCAGTCTTGATGCCACCAGCTGCGTCACAAGGCGACAGGTCTCCAAGTACATCTTGCGAGAGGACGCCGAGCGCGGTGGAGAGGGTAGAGGTGCCTCAGCCTGATGCTTCATCTCTTCACAGATTTGTAGAATCACAGGGTTGGAAGAGACCTCCAAAGGGCAGCCAGTCCAACCCTATCAAGGTTGGACCTATCCTACATCAAGTAGGGACATTGCTCAGCAGACCAGGTTGTCCAGAGTCCCATCCAGCCTGACCTTGGATGGCTCCAGGGATGGGGCATCCCCCACCTCTCTGGGCAGCCCGTTCCAGGGATCCCCCACCCTCAGATTCAACAACTTTTTTCTCCTGTCCAGCCTCAGTCTGGTCTTTTCCATCTTCAAATCATGACCCTTTGTCCTATAGTTCCCCACCCTTGGGAACAATCTCCTCCAGCCTTCTGACCGCCCCTTTCAGAGGCTGGAAGGTTGCTGTAAGGTTCATGGAGTCATTTAGGTTGGAAAAGACCTTCAAGATCATCAAGTCCAATCCTGATGATCTTTCAAGGTCCCTTCCAATCCCTAATGATTTTCTGATTCTATTATTAACCGAACAGGACAAAGACGGCCACCAAACCCTGTCCCTGAGCTCCAGATCTCCATGACTATGACACACAGCCAGGGATGGTGATTCATCCCACTCCCTGGGCAGCCTGTTCCAAGGGCTGAGGGCCCTTTCCAGGAAGAGTTTTCCTCATGTCCAACCTAAACTTCTCCTGGGGCAACTTGAGGCTGTTTCCCCTTCATCTAACACTTAGTCCTTAGGACAACAGTCCACCAGAGCCTTCTCCTCTTCATCTCATGATGGACAGTCTGAGAGGAGAACCAAGACACCACAACCAAGCACCCTCCAAGGTCCATCCCCACAACAAGATCATCAAAGTGAATCCCAGAGCATCAGGGATTGGAAGGGACCTCAAAAGACCACCCAGTCCAATCCCCGCTGCCACAGCAGGACCGTGAAGGAAGTCCTTTGCTTCTCCAGCACACAAAGACTAGGGAGCACGGGGTGGAGCTCTACAGGAACCAGCTTTTCCTCTCTGTAGGGACAGTCATGCCTGCTTGCTCCACTCGCTGAGCCGTGCAGCCTCCTACATCCCTAAGCTCTTTAACTGGCGGATTACCGGGCTCCGCGTTGCGCTTGCAGGGGTTTACGTGCCGCCGCGGAAGCAATCGCGAGATCAAAGCCAGGTTCCTGGGACAGATTAAAGCGACTGTTTGGGAGGGATTAGACTCGGGTTTGGGCTTTAGTTTAAACCATAAACAGCATTGGAAAACGGTGGCAAGTAGCCTCAATGAGCCCGAAGCACTCAGGGCACCGCGGGAGGAGAGGGGGTCAATGAAGTCGCTTAGAAGAGGCCAGAGTTCCACGGTGGGTACTTTTTCCAAACCCATAACACGTGTGGGATGTGGTAGGATGTTAGTCCTACAGGCACTGGGCTGGGCAGAGAGCATCACCCAGCAGCCCCGGCCCCGTGCGCCTTCTGAATGCGGGATGAAAGGCTGGATAAAGCACTGCCTGTGTTGAACCCCCTCTTACAAGCTCCAGCTGTGAAGCCTTCAGCTTCATTTCTTGCCCACCCACTCCTTTGAAAGCCTCCAGCAAACACCAGTTTCTTCCCAATATCCCTTTCCTATGGCAAAGGCAGCTAAAGAGGAGCCTCAGTCTCCTCAGGTAGGGTCTTGCTTGTGACTCAGGAGTTACAACGAGCAGCCACATCACAGGTATTTTCGCTGAATCACAGAATTGTTTAGGTTGGGAGAGACCTTAGAATCATCAAATAGAATCACAGAATCACTAGGGATTGGAAGGGACCTCGAAAGATCATCTAGTCCAATCCCCAAGATCACCAAGCCCAACCTTCAAGGTCGTCGAGCCCAACCTTCAAGATCACCAAGCCCAATATTCAAGATCACCAAGCCCAACATTCAAGATCATCAAGCCCAGCCTTCAAGATCACCAAGCCCAATATTCAAGATCACCAAGCCCAATGTTCAAGATCACCAAGCCCAATGTTCAAGATCACCAAGCCCAATATTCAAGATCACCAAGCCCAATATTCAAGATCACCAAGCCCAACATTCAAGATCATCAAGCCCAGCCTTCAAGATCACCAAGCCCAACCTTCAAGCCACTGCTAAACCCTGTCCCTGAACTCCAGAGGTCTTAAAGAGACCTTTAAATCATCGAATCATGGAATCATTAGGGATTGGAAGAGACCTCAAAAGATCATGTAGTCCAGTCTCCAAGATCATCAAGCCCAGCCTTCAAGATCACCAAGCCCAACCATGAACCAAACAATTCCAAGGCCACTGCTAAACCCTGCCCCTAAACTCCAGAGGTCTTAAAGAGATCTTTAAATCATAGAATCATGGAATCATTAAGGATTGGAAGGGACCTCGAAAGATCACCCAGTCCCATCCCCGTGCCACCGCAGGATCACCTAGACCAAGTCACACAGGAACACATCCAGTTGGGTCTTAAACATCTCCAGTGAAGGAGACTCCACAACCCCCCTGGGCAGCCTGTTCCAGTGCTCTGTCACCCTCACTGGGAAGAAGTTCCTTCTGATGGTTATATGGAACCTCCCACATCCCAGCTCACACCCATCAGCTCCCTTCGATAGCTCAGCTGGTAGAGCGGAGGACTGTAGAAGTTACTCCCTGTGGGAATCCTTAGGTCGCTGGTTCGATTCCGGCTCGAAGGAGACACTTACTTTTGTCCCTCAGGGGTTGGTGCTGGAACCAGTCCTGTTCAATCCCGTCACTGATGACTTGGCTGAGGGATTAGGGTGCCCTGTCAGCAAGTTTGCTGATGACACCAAGCTGGGTGGTGCAGCCAACACCCCAGCAGGCTGTGCTGCCATTCAGTGAGACCTGGACAGGCTGGAGAGCTGGGCAGGGAGAAATTTAATGACCTATAACAAGGGCAAGTGTAGAGTCTGGCACTTGGGCAAGAACAACCCCAGGTACCAGCATAGGCTGGGGACTGACCTGTTGGAGAGCAGTGGAGGAGAAAGGGACCAGATCCCCCAACACTACATGCAAATGACTTTGAAACTTGTCCAGGGATGGGGACTCAACCACCACCCCGGGCAGCCCAGTCCAGTCCCTGGCCACTCTCTCTGGGAAGAATTTATTCCTGATGGCCAACCTAACCCTCCCTTGGTGGAGCTGGAAGCCCTTCCCTCTGCTTCTGTCACTAATGACCTGTGAGAAGAGCCCAGCACCAACATCTCTGCAGGGTCCTTTCAGGTAGTTGTAGAGAGCAATGAGGTCTCCCCTCAGCATCCTCTTCCTCAAACTCAACAGCCCCAACTCTCTCCATCTCTCCTCATCACATTGATTCTCCAGACCCTTCATTTTTATCCTCTGGCCTTGGAAAAGAACCAGGGACTTGAACCAGGGTCCTCCAGCTCCTAGAAGGCAGCCCGGGTCACCAAGATGTTTGCTGTTCTTGAGGTGCCTTCTGCCCTGTGTTTGACAGCCAGACACCAGAACCTATCGGAACCTCCTCACGAAGGGTCTGGCCGAGACTTGGATGAGTTTGTCCTTTCTGATGGCTTTGCTGAGTGATTTCCAAACGAGCTCTACTTAAAAGCAGGCTGGACACAGAAGGGGAGAGAGATGTCCTCCTCATGCCTACTGATGAATATTCGCTCTCCGGCTTTGGAATTAAAAATGGGGAATTTATTCTGGCAGCCACCTCTCCTCTCAGGTTTTATTCCTTCCTCTAAATGGGATCCTTCATGTGGAGCGATAACAGTTTAATTGAAGAGAGCCAGTGGTAATTTTTCCTCCTTCCAATTGACCTGCTTGATCTCCTAATGCTCAATGGAATTGCTTTTCCCTCTCTGCTCTGTGGCATGAAAGTCACTGGCTCTCAACCACCTCCCAGCTGCACAGGGCCAACCAAATGCAAAGAGTGCTGCTCCCTTCTGGAGGGGTAACCAGGGCATTGGGGGGCATGATGGAGGGAGGGGAGCATCTCCCTGATGAGGAGAGGATGAGGGAGCTGGGAAAAAAGGAGCCTGAGGGGTGACCCCATGGATGTTGATCAAGATGGGAAGGGTGGGTGTGAGGAGGATGGAGCCAGGCTCTGCTCAGGGGCACCCAGTGACAGGACAAGGGGCAGTGGGTGTGAGCTGGAGCAGAGGAGGTTCCACATGAGTGTGAGAAGGACCTTGTTCCCAGGGAGGGTGCCAGAGCCCTGGCAGGGGCTGCCCAGGGGGGCTGTGGAGTCTCCTTCTCTGGAGACATTTCAAACCCTCCTGGCCATGATCCTGCTGTGGTGGAGGATGGCACTGGATGATCTTTTGAGGTCTCTAATGATTCTGTGATTCTATGAGTCAGACTAAGCCACAAGGTGAGCCACAATCAGCTGCTCCATCTCAGCAATGCCATGGCTGGGACATGGACATCGTGTGTTCCACCATTCACGACAGCACACAGAATCACAGAACATCAGGGACTGGAAGGGACCTGGGAAGACCATCCAGTCCCATCCCCCTGACTCAGCAGGATCCCCTAGATCCAGTCACATAGGGAACATGGCCAGGGGAGTTTGAAATGTCTCCAGAGAAGGAGACTCCACAACCCCCCTGGGCAGCCCCTGCCAGAGCTCTGGCACCCTCACTGGGAAGAAGGTCCTTCTCACATTGATGTGGAACCTCCTATGAATCACAGAAACATTTAGGCTGGAAAAGATCTATAAGATCATGAAGTCCAGCCTTTAACCTTACTTTTAACTTTACCACCCCCAAAACAGATCTTTAAGCACCTCATCAATATGACTCCTAAACATATCCAGGGGTGGTGACTCAACCCCCTCCCTGGGCAGCCCCTTCCAATGCTTTACAGAATCACAGAACCATTCAGGTTGGAAAAGACCCCTGGGATCATCGAGTCCAACCATCAACCCTTCTCTACAAGGTCACCCCTAAACCAGATCCCCCAACACCACATGTAGGCAACTTTTAAACTCACCCAAGGATGAAACCCTCTCAGAGAAAAACCATTTCCTAATGTCCAGCCTAACTCTCCCTTGCTGCAGCTTGAGGCTCTTCCCTCTAGTTCTATCATTGCTGTGAGAAGAGGCCAGCACCTACCTCTACAACATCCTTTCAGATAGCTGTAGAGAGCAATAACGTGGTTGGACTCGGCAATCCAAGAGGTCCTTTCCAACCATGATTATTCTGTGATCCTGTTTCCTCTCAGAGTCCTCTTCTTCAGAGTAAAGAGCCCCAGTTCCCTCAGCCACTCCTTGTAAGGTTGGTTCTCCAGCCCTTTCACCAGCCTGGCTGCTCTCCTCTGCAGGAGCTCCAGCTCCTCAATGTCCTTCTTGTACTGAGATGCCCAAACCTGAACCCAGTACTTGAGGTGGGGTCTCGCAGAATCATCAGAGTTGGAAAAGACCTTCAAGACCATCATTGGAAAAGACCTTCAAGACCATCATTGGAAAAAAACCTTCAAGACCACCAAGTCCAATCATTCACCCTACAACCTCCAACCACCACCCCATGTCATCAAACAGCCTGGTTGCCCATTTGTTGAACCCCTCCAGGGATGGTGCCTCCACCCCTTCCCTGGGCAGCCTGTTCCAATCCCTCACCAAGCCTGTCCAGATCTCTCTGCAGAGCCTCCCTACCCTCAAGCAGATCAACACTCCCACCCAACTTAGCGTCGCCCGCAAACAGGGTGCACTCTACCCCCTCATCCCCATCACGTCCCACAGCGCGTCAGGAGAAGCGTCTGGCAGCTTCCCAAGGCTTCAGAAAAGGACCTGTTGTTCCTCATGTCCCTTCCCTCTTCTCTTCAGCAGCTGTGAAATCGGAGCAGGCTGCCATCCCACCCCGCGCCAGCTTCGTGCCGTTAAAAGCCTCTGGCGACCATCCAAGGGAACGATCGGGCCTGAATCATTCCCATCCGGATGCTGGTGGAGACCTTCAAAGAACCGGCCGATCCGCGAGGCGTGACATCTCCTAGCGAGGCTGCTGTTGACTCTCATCCAATGCGTTTGGCTCACGCTCGCCACGGGAACGTCACGCTCGCACGCGGGATGAGAGCCCCACGGCTCCTACCCATCGCAAAGCTCCTTTGTTCTTGACCCCCACCCTTGCTGAAGGCTACAACAAGTGGTCAAAGACCATCAGCTTCACGCCTGACACCACATTTGCTGGGGAATCAGGAGGGCTCATTTCAGAAGAAAGAAGGCAAGATCCACAGACATTTGTTTTCTCCCTTATTTTTCATCTTTCTTCATGTTTGGGCTGGGAACTCCTGGAATTCCAGACCCGGAAGCATATGTTGACAGACCTACTGGAGGACAGGGTAGGAGAAAGGGACCTGGGGGTCCTGGTGGTCAGGAGGATGGCCAGGAGGCAGCAATGGGCCCCGGTGGCCCAAGAAGGCCAATGGCATCCTGGGGTGGATCAGAAGAGAGGTGCTTAGCAGACTGAGAGAGGTTCTCGTCCTCTTCTACTCTGCTCTGGAGAGACTGCATCTGGGATGTTGTGTCCAGTTCTGAGCCCCTCACTCTGGGAAGGAGGACACAGAGCTGCTGGAGTGGCCCAGTGCAGAGCCACAAGGATGATGAAGGGAGGGGAGCATCTCCCTGCTGAGGAGAGGATGAGGGAGCTGGGTGTCTTGAGCTGGGAAAAAGGAGCCTGAGGGGTGACCCCATGGATGTTGGTCAATATGTGAAGGGTGGGTGTGAGGAGGATGGAGCCAGGCTCTGCTCAGGGGCACCCAGTGACAGGACAAGAGGCAGCGGGTGTGAGCTGGGGCAGAGGAGGTTCCCCATCAGTGTGAGAAGGACCCTGTTCCCAGTGAGGGTGGCAGAGCCCTGGCAGGGGCTGCCCAGGGGTGTTGTGGAGTCTCCTTCTCTGGAGACATTTCAAACCCTTCTGGGCTGTTCCTGAGTGACTGGATCTAGGGGATCCTGCTGGTGCAGGAGGACTGGACTGGATGACCTTTCGAGGTCCTTTCCAATCCCTAATGCTCTGGGTCTAGGGGATCCTGCAGGGGTGGGGGGATTGGACTGGATGATCTTTTGGGATCCCTTCCAGTCTCTAAAGGTCTGTGATTCTATGACCTAGGGTCTAGCTCTTCCTTTTAGAAGTCAGCTGAGTCACCCAGTACCATGACACAGACAACAAAACGCCAGACACAATGAACAAGGGAACCTGCTAAAGCCCCTTCCCACCAGACACAAGCGCAGAGGTCCTGCCTCGAGGAGTCTGCACAAGAAATCAAGAGTAACTGTTGAGCTTCTTGCAGCCAGATGAGGCTACAGGATGCCCAGCGTGGGCAGCTCTGACCGCATCCATGAAGGTGGCAGCAGCGTGACCATCGAGAGGATAAAGAACCCTTTCCAAGCTCTTAGATTGTGCTGCAGGATGCACCTTCAGTGATGAGATGATCTTTATCCACATCCCAGCAACAGACTCGTTCTCTGCTAAGAGAGAGATCAAAGGCCTTTGGGTCGTCATTAGCCGGCAAACTCAATGGAAGTTGTTTACTTCACCCGAGCTAATGGCACTGGAAATATTTAATCAAAAAATGGACCCTCTCTCTCTATTACTGCCAAGATGATTCAGAAAGGGCCACTTAAATCTGTGTTGTCAAGCCATTACTCATCCCTGTGTGCGGAGTCCCTTTGAAAAGGGCCCGTTGGAGGTTCGCGGGCTCTGTACCGGCACCAGAACACGGGGCACAGCAAGAGACCGTGATGGGAAGAATGAGGTGGGGAGATGTTTAGTCTAGATTTGACAAAGACTTTGACTTAGTCATCTGTAAAGCCCGAGGGGAGGAGGCTGAAGTGGTCTCATGGGGAAAGAAGTTCAATGAGAGGACAGTTCTTCAGACAAGTTTAAGCAATCTGCTGCAATTGACCTCTGAGGGCTAAGTGGAAGAAGGAATGATGGAAGAAGATTTGAAGAGCTTTTCTGAGGTTAAAGCTTCACAGAATCATTCAGGTTGGAAAAGGCTCTTGGGATCATCGAGTTCAACCATCCATCCTACTCTGCAAGGTCACCTCTAAACCAGACCCTCCAATGCTACATCTATGTGACTTTTGAGCTCATCCAGGGATGTGGACTCAACCACCACCCTGGGCAGCCCATCCCAGTGCCTGACTCTGAGGTTGAAGGCTCTTGGGGTAGAAGTAAACAGAACACTTGCTGCTCCTCACACCACAGCCCCACCACAGCTCTGCCCACATGGTGCCTTCGCCTGGGGGCAACCTGGGGGCAGCAGGGACAGCTCAGAAAATGAACACAGGGTCTCATTAGCCACCTTCCTCCAGGCCACATCCAAGTTACCCTCCTGGCAGCTTCACACATCCCCCCTGTGCCTCTGACCAGCTGAAGTGATGCTTCTCCTGCAGCAAAAGCCACCAGGATTCACAGGAACCATCTGCTTAAACAGGCCCCCAGGGGTTCTACCAGTGACACCAGCGCTTCGACGCAGCTCCCTGCCCTGCTGGGAGCCATCCACCCCCAGCTGACGAGGCCAACCCCCAGTTAAGCTGAACCCATCCATCACAGGGGTTGGGAGGGCCCTCTGGAGAACATCTAGCCCAGAGTAGCTGCTCCTCAAGCACAAGTCTGCGTTTGCAGAGAGCGGGAGTGAGAGGGAACTGAGGAGCAGCCCCCGGCGCAGCGGCTTTAACAAACCAGTAAAGCCCCACCAGTCACCAGCAAACCCTTTGAGGAGGCAACCAAGCTCTGCCTGATGGAAGCCCTCCTCGTGGGGCTCCCGAGCAGAGAGGACATGGAGAAGGCTGTCAAATTATTTACCTCGAGGTCCCCAAGTGTGTCGGGGATGGGCTGCGCGGCGGAGCTCAGTCAATTATCTGCTGAACATCAGGACTTGCTCAGATGCTTCTGCTGGGGAAGGTGGCAAGTGTTTCCATGGCAATGAGCTATTGCCTTGGTGACTGTGGGCCTGGACCAGCGCTGCCAAGCCACCGCAGCCTTCGGACATGGGAGCACAGCAAGGAGTGTCCTCCGCTGACGTCTCAGCGACGGTTTCATGTCTCTGAGACCATCCCCAGCCCCAGCGTCGCCTTAGATGGTTGTGCTGGACACAGCAAGACATTCGTGACCTTCCAACCCCTGCGAGGGGCTGTCAGGAGGCTGGAGGAGGCTCTTCCCAAGGGCAGGGAGCGATAGGATGAGGGGTGATGGTTTGAAGGTGGGAAAGGGCAGAGTGAGGCTGGACAGGGGGGACAAGATGTTGAATCTGAGGGTGGGGGATCCCTGAAACAGATCAGAGAGGTGGGGGATGCCCCATCCATGGAGTCATTCAAGGTCAGGCTGGCTGGGGCTGTGGGCAACCTGGTCCGGTGAGTGCTGGCCCTGCTTGCTGTAGGGTGGTTGGACTGGATGCCCTTTGGAGGTCCCTAGGATCCTAAATCACACTCGAGAAGCACCCTCTGTTCACTCCTACACCTCTGCTCCACAACCCACTTTCCTATCAGGCAGGTGCCAACCACCTGTAAGACCAATCCTGGCGGCTCCAAGATTCTATCAACTGAAAAATGAAGCAGGAGCAGCTCAGAACTTCATTAGCCCAGACATCAAAAGCACATTAATCCCCATGAGTCCAATCTTTGGAGAGAGGTCAGACCAAGGGGCAGTTGTGTTCACAGGGTGAAGACGCGAGCTCGCACGTACGAAGGCGGCTTTGCGCCTACGTAGGTACCCTCCAAGACAAGACATCACAGAACATTAGGGACTGGGAGGAACCATGAAAGATCACAGAACCATTAGGGATTGGAAGGGACCTCCAAAGATCATCCAGTCCCATCCCCCTGCCACAGCAGGACCACCTAGACCAAGTCGCACAGGGACTTGTCCAGGTGGGTTTGAAATGTCTCCAGAGAAGACGACTCCACAAGCCCCCTGGGCAGCCCCTTCTCCCATCTTTCTGTGGAAGAGTGAAAATGGTGCCTGTGTCTGCCTCCAAATGATCTTCAGATAAGTCTGGTATCATGAAATTTTTCTCCTGGCCTCACCCAGCAGTGAACTGTCTCTACCTCTTGCCTTTGAGAACTTCTGCTGCTAGTTCTCCCCCAACTTTATCATCACAACACATCACAACATGTAGAATCACTCAAGCATCCAGGTTGGAAAAGACCCCCCAGGACCACCGAGTCCAACCATCAACCCCACTCTACAAAGTCACCCCTAAACCAGATCCCCCAGCACCACATCTAAGCGACTTTAAAACTCATCCAGGGATGGGCACTCAACCACCTCCCTGGGCAGCCCAGTCCACGCTCCTTCCAAGCAGCCGGCGGTCTGAGACCTGGTTGAATCCCCCTAAAATCAGATATTTTAACGTTTTAATTTTAAAACGACTCTGAAATGAATCTTTAAAATAACCCCCTGCAGACGCTCCGCGGTGGTTTCTATGGAGATGCTAAAAAACCCCCAATCTATTAGAAAGGTGCCTTCTGGGCGCTGAACTCGACGCAGCAAGGAAACTTGGGGGAGCAGAAAACACTGGGAATGGAGAGACCCACAAGATGATGGAGCTGCAGGTGATGGGGAGGGGAGGGGGCGAGTTACTGCTGCGGCTGACGGGCGTTAACGCGGCGCCGAGCACCACGCGGAGTTTAATTAACATCGCGACGGGAGAGGGGAGCCCTGCCTGGCGTGAACGCGATGGAAGAGGGAGCCATAAGATTCCGTGGTGGCTCAGAAGAGCCCTGGTGCTGCCTCTGGCTGCAGCTCAGAGCTCCTCCACCTCCTTGCTCGGTGGAAGCTGGGCAGAGGAGTCCAAATCTTGCAGCGTCCTCCACAGTCTGTTTAGAGGCTGAAGAAACGGACCCAAGACACGAGAGGAAGGATGCGATTACTGGCAACGTGTCTGAGCTCTCCCCCAGCCCCATCTCAGTCTTGAGGGCTTCATTGTCCCAACCCATGGAGTGTCCAGCCATCTCCACATACAGGTCAGGTCCCAGTTTGGCTCTGCTCTGCCTTTCTCAGGCACTAAATGAGACACAGAAAGACCTGAACCATCACATCTTGAGTTGGCCCAACTACCTCGAGCCACACAGAGTCCAAACCTGAGCGCGGCGACCCTGGAGAGCCTCAGCCACAAGCCTCCAGGCTCTAACAAGTCCTCCAGGCACACAATTCCCAAGTATTTTCCAGACTTTCCAGATCCAGGTTCAGTCTGAACAGAGGACAAGAGCTATTTTGTCTCCACAAACATTGACCAGCCAGAGCAGTGAACTTCAGAGTCAGCCCTCAGGAGTAAAGAACGTGATGGAGCGGAGGGGATCAAAGAGCTCAGCGTGCCCTTGCTCTTTGGAGCAATCTGGTTTTAAGGGAAGACCACAGGAACATGGCCAGGTGGATTTGAAATGTCTCCAGAGAAGGAGACTCCACCACCCCCTTGGGCAGCCCCTTCCAGGGCTCTGGCACCCTCCCTGGGAACAAGGTCCTTCTCACACTGATGTGGAACCTCCTCTGCTCCAGCTCACACCCGCTGCCCCTTGTCCTATCATTCACTGGATGACACTGAGTCATAGGATCATTGGGTTTGAAGAGACCTCCAAAGGTCCCAGAATCTCAGAACATTAGGGATTAGAAGGGACCTTGAAAAATCATCTAGTCCAATCCCACCATCACAGCAGAATCACAGAGCATTAGGGATGGGAAGGGACCTCGAAAGATCATCCAGTCCAACCCCCCTGCCACAGCAGGATCCCCTAGATCCAGTCACACAGGAACATTAGGCCAGGCAGGTTTTAAACCTAGACCCAGTCAACCCCTCTGCAACAATCAGGGCCATCACTCACCAGAGCAGATAGGAGCAGATGTTCATCCTGGACTCTACAGCAAGGGAGGACCCTCCCAAAGTACCAGGAACACCTGAGTGTGCTGCTGCTCTGGCACTGGGAAGGGGTAATCAGTGCAGTTCCAGCTGGAACCATCAGAGATTCCCATGGCAGCACCTACAGAGGGGTCTCACACTGGGTAAAAAACCAGGGAGCAAGGACAGGGACAGGAATGCCCTTGCAGACACCATCAGAAAGTGTTTTGATGGGCTACGTGGCCCTCAGAAGAAGTGAGGAGTTGCCCTCCCCCCTTACCTGTGACTCTCGGGGGTCTCAGGGGGTTCTGCAGCTCTCGATGGTCCTCAGCACCAGCTGGGCTTCCTGGCATTGGACCCCTCCCTGCACTGCCAGGCTCTGCAGTTGAGTCCCTGGGACGTTGGCAGCCGCAGCCGCCGGTACCTGCCAGCGCTCCAACGTCCCGTGTTAGCAGCTCTGCATCACTCAGGATGCTGAGCTCTTCTTCTGGCAGCTGCAGGAGGCTTCAGCACAATTGAGACGTCTTCTGCAATACAGTCCCCTTGCCACAGGCCATTTGCCAGCAGATGGTTGCCCGATGCCCCACGCTGCTTTCTGGCTGAAAGTCATTGACACAAATGACTCCAAAACCGTTCACACTCCCCAGCGGCAGCGGCTGGGGGGGAGCGATGCTGGCAGGGGGATGTTTGCCTTGGAACCCCCTGTGAACAACAGGAGCACTCTGATGTGGAGACAGGACAAGGGGCAACGGCCCGAAACAAGACAGAGGGGAGATCTGGGCTGGGTAGTAGGAAGAAGTTCTTCACCCTGAGGGTGCTGAGGTCCTGGAACGGGCTGCCTAAGGAGGTTGTGGCTCCTCCATCCCTGGAAGGGCTCAAGGGCAGGTTGGATGGGGCTCTGGGCAACCTGGTCTGGTGGGAGAATCACAGAACATTAGGGATTGGAAGGGACCTCCAAAGATGATCCAGTCCCATCCCCCTGCCACAGCAGGATCACCTCAATCAAGTCACACAGGAACATGACCAGAAGGGTTTCATACATCTCCAGAGAAGGAGACTCCACAACCAGCGCTCATCCAGTCCAAGCCCCTGCCACAGCAGGATCCCCTAGATCCAGTTGAACAGGAGCATCTCCAGGTGCATTTTAAATGGCTCCAGTGAAGGAGACTCCACAACCCCTGGGCAGCCCCTTCAGGGCTCTGGTACCCTCACTGGGAAGAAGGTCCTTCTGATATTTAAGACCTGTCTGGACTGTTCCTGTGTGACTTGGTCTAGGTGATCCTGCTGTGGCAGGGGGATTGGACTGGATGATCTTTCGAGGTCCCTTCTAGTCCCTGATGATTCTATGATATTTCTATGGAACCTCCTCTGTTCCAGTGTTCCTGCTAGAAACTAGATGATCTTCAAGGTCCCTCCTCTGTTCCAGTGTCCCTGCTAGAAACTAGATGATCTTCAAGGTCCCTCCCCTGTTCCAGTGTCCCTGCTAGAAACTAGATGATCTTCAAGGTCCCTCCCAGCCTAAATCACTCTGTGACATGTTCCTGTGCGACTGGATCTAGGGGATCCTGCTCAGGCAGGGGGATTGGACCTGATGATCTTTTGGGGTCCCTTCCAGTCCCTAATGTTCTGTGAATCTAGGAATCTCTCCAATACCAAGCAGCTCAAGTTCTTTCCTCTAAACAGGTGGATTTGGGGCAGGCTGGAGCTGCAAAGTCTCCACCTGCCCTGCGGATGCTCTGGGAGCAGCCAGATGCACCCAGGGAACGCAGAGCCATGGCTTTGGTCCCCCGGTTCCATCATCAAACCCCAGGTAGAGCTCCTGGGAGCAGCCAGCACACTCTGGCTCCATAAACCACCTCAGCCTAAAGCCTAGACAAGCCCATGTATAGTCATGCTGGGAGCTGGAGAGTGACAGGACCCATCTGTCTGCAGCAAAGTCAATTCCCCGTGGAATACGAGAGATAAATAAACCGCTTCTCCCGCCGCCGCTTTCTGCAGGGGCCACTGGAGCAAAATGTTTTGGGCTGGGCACAAGGACAGAGGGAGAGAAGAGGTGCTGCCATCAGGTAGGAGAGGAAAGCAGGGTGGTCCTCCCCAGGGCAGCCTGCACCACTGATGCTCCGAGGTCTGCGCAGGGAGTTTTGCCCAAATTGGGAGCCGAGCAGGCAGAGCAAAGGCAAACAGAGCGGCACAGGAATGCGCGCCGGCGTGCCAGGGCTCCCTCGCGCTCCAGCGAGGCGCTCTCCCCGCTCAGACGCAGCTTTGCGCCCTCCTCCACCTCTCAAAGCCATTTCACAGCAGGGTCCCCCTGGATCAAGTCGCACAGGAGCTGCGCTGCTGCCCTGAGCACCCTCTGTGCTGGTGGGGCTCTCTCAGCTCCAAGGTCCCCCGAGAGGGGAGGTGCGCAGGACACCTTCATGATGCCACCCAACTCCACAGCCACCTCTCAGACTCAGTTGCCATCGTTTCTTGTGAAGCACCAAACACTAAAACCTCCTTGGCCTTCATGGGAGGTGATGTTCCAGGTAGACCAGCAGTCACAGCCTCCAAGAGCTCCTGAGACAATCACAGAATATCAGGGGTTGGAAGGGACCTTGAGAGACCATCCAGTCCCATCCCCCTGCCACAGCAGGATCCCCTAGATCCAGTCATTAGGGATGGGAAGGGACCTCAGAAGATCATCCAGTCCAGTCCCCCTGCCACAGCAGGATCCTCTAGATCTAGTCATTAGGGATTGGAAGGGACCTCAAGATATCATCCAGTCCAATGCCCCAGCCACAGCAGGATCCCTGAGATCCAGTAGCACAGGAACATACCCAGGCAAATCCAGGTCACTCCTCACTTCCCACCACTCCAGGACATGTTTCCCTCCAGGTCTGGGCAACAACATTCTCCCATCCTACTGCCTGCTTGATGTCTCGGGCTGCTGCACTTGCCCCTCTGCTCCTCTGGCTCTGCAAGCTGCTGCCTTGTGCAGGCTGGGCTGCTCACAGGGACCTGACTGGGGCTCTCTGCTGGTGCCACCATCTCTCTGGAGCTGCTGAGTGCAGCTGCCACAAAGCAGATGCTTGAGCTCTTCCTCTAACTTGTGCCCTGTCATCACCTGGAAGGGGGACTGCCAGGTACAGCTGCCTGCCCCAACCTCCTTCCCGGTGAGAAATGTCCCAGTGACCACCAGTGGGAGGGCAGAGCCTCCAGGCAGCACTGCTGGGTCTGCAAAGTCACCTTCTGCACTCATAGAATCGTTAGGGATAGGAAGGGACCTCAAAAGATCATCTAGTCCAGACAGGAGCTGAGGAAGGACACTGAGGGGCTGGAGAGGGGGCAGAGAAGGGCAACTGGGCTGGTTGGGGGTCTGGAGAACAGGGCTGATGGGGAGAGGCTGAGGGAGCTGGGGCTACTAAGCCTGGAGAAGGGGAGGCTGAGGGGAGACCTCACTGCTCTTTCCAACCTCCCTTCAGGGAGCTGTAGAGAGGCAGGGGTTGACCTCTTCTCCCTAGGGACTGGTGATAGGACCAGAGGAAACAGGGTCAGGTTGTGCCAGGGGAGGGTCACACAGAACATTAGGGATTGGAAGGGACCTCGAAAGGTCATCCAGTCCAACCCCCATCGGATCTGAGGCAAAACTCCTTCCCAGAAAGAGTGGGGAGCCCTTGGAACAGGCTGCCCAGGGAGGGGCTGGAGGCACCGTCCCTGGAGGGGTTCAGCAAGCGGGCAGCCAGGAGGAGATGGGGTAGTGGTTGGGGGCTGTAGGGTGGGTAGTTGGAGCTGATGATCTTGGAGGCCTCAGCAGCTGGAGCTGGGGACTAAGTTACTGGCACCTGCTCCAGACCTCTGTCCTTCCAGCCCCAGAAGGCTGGGGAACACAAGGGCAGGGAACAAGAGGATGAGGGGTCCTGGTCTGAAGCTGGAAAAGGGCAGCGTGAGGCTGGACAGGAGGAAAAAGTTGTTGAGGGTGGAACAGGTTGCCCAGAGAGGTGGGAGATGCCCCATCCCTGGAGCAAGGGCAGGCTGGCTGGGGCTGTGGGCAACCAGGTCTGGTGAGTGCTGGCCCTGCTGGGTGTATGGGGAGGGATTTGGACTGGGTGCCCCTTGGAGGTCCCTTCCAACCCTGTGGTTCTGTGCTGGCAGAGAGCAGATGTGACTGATGTGGCCAATCCCTCCCCGCAGAGAGCAGCCAGTGGTGTGAGCAAGGGGAAGGAACTAGTGGTGCTAAAACGTGCCTGTGGGTCCACAGGGAACATCCCACGGTGGTTCCCAAGGCTAATGAGCACATCTACAGGAACCAGACCAGGCTGAAAGCTCCCGTGGCTGTGACTAGCCCTGCTGTTGCCCTGATGGCTCAGGGTGTCAGCGCTCCAGTGAGTTATTGCTCTGGAGAGGTGCTGCTCCTGTCTGCGAGGAGGCAGGGGAGCGCAAGGATCTCCAGGATGCTTTCCCTTATATAGTAAAAAAAAATACAGCAAGAACAGGGAATCCAACAGAGGGCAAACAGAGTGGTGGAGGAGTCGCTTACAGCACAGAGGAGACCACGAGGGAGAGAGAAGGGCTCCACGAGCCCCACGTGTGGACATCTGCTCCAGGTGCCTGCTCCTCGACTCTCTGCGATGTGGGGATGACACCCTGCCAGCTGTAAATGCTCCACGTGTGGGTCTGAGCAGGAGCTTCACAGCCCTACCTGCCCCCAGGTGATCCCAAAAGTGTCACTGGGTTTAATGTCCTGTCTGCAGAGAAGGGGGACCTGGAGACAGGGGCTCAGGGGAGCGGTACAAGGTGGTGGGAAACATCTTTCTCTGCCCCAAGGGCACCAGGCAAAGCTCTTCTCTTCCCTACCAAGAGCTGGAGGCAGAATTCAGGGGATCACAGAATCACAGGACATTAGGGGTTGGAAGGGACCTAGAAAGGTCACTCAGTCCCATCCCCCTGCCACAGCAGGATCCCCTAGATCCAGTCATGCAGGAGCATCTCCAGGTGGGTTTGAAATGTCTCCAGAGAAGGAGACTCCACAGCCCCCCTGGGCAGCCCCTGCCAGGGCTCTGGCACCCTCCCTGGGAACAGGGTCCTTCTCACACTGATGGGGAACCTCCTCTGCTCCAGCTCACACCCGCTGCCCCTTGTCCTGTCACTGGGTGCCCCTGAGCAGAGCCTGGCTCCATCCTCCTCACACCCACCCTTCACATATTGATCAACATCCATGGTTTCCCCCCTCAGTCTCCTTGTCTCCAAGCTCCAGAGCCCCAGCTCCCTCATCCTCTCCTCAGCAGGGAGATGCTCCCCTCCCTCCATCATCCCCGTGGCTCTGTGCTGGGCTCTCTCCAGCAGCTCTGTGTCCTTCTGGACCTGAGGAGCCCAGAGCTGGACATAAGGTTCCAGGAACGAACAAGTGCTAAATCAAAACGTCACCGAAGGAGCCAGTTCCTACCTTAAACCACAGGGAGATACTTCTACTCCAGCCTAATAAAACGTTGCTACTCCAGACTGATGCTTCTCCTGCTCTGCTGAGCCATGGACCACTGGGTACCCAGCAAGGTCAGCTCCAATCCACCCCAAAGACAGCTGCTCCGAACGGAACCCGCCACGGGTGAGCGATCAGAGAAGCAATTAAAAGCTCTTTGAGCAGCAACAGCTTGGAACAAATAACTGAATCGTACTTGTCGTGTGAGAAGTGGATCTAAACCAGCATCTCTAGGGCCGTTCATGTGGAACCACTTCAGGTATCAACAGCCACTTCTGCACATTCCTCTGGGAAGGTGAGTAGGGTCTCTCCTCACAACTTACACCAGAGGTTATAGAATGGTTTAGGCTGGAAGGGAGCTCAGGCATCACCCAGGGCCAAGCCCCTGCCATGGGCAGCGACATCTCTCACCAGACCAGGGTGCCCACAGCCCTGTCCAACCTGGCCTTGGACCCTTCCAGGGATGGAGCAGCCACAACCTCCCTGGGCAGCCTGTTCCAGGGCCTCAGCACCCTCACAGGGAGTATCTCTGCCTCAGATCTCATCTCAACCTTCTCTCTTTTAGGTTGAACCCATTCCTCTTGTCCTATCACCAGAGTCCCTCAGAAAAAGCCCCTCTCCAGCAGCCCCTTCAGGTATCAGAAGCTGTTCTAAGGTCCCCCCAACACTGTCTCTTCTCCAGGCTGAACAGTCTCAGCTCCTTCTGCCTGTCCCCACAGCAGAGGGACTCCAGCCCTCTGCTTATCCTTGTGGTCTCCAGGTCCTCCTCACATTGAGGACTCCAGAACTGGACACACTGGTCATCCTTCTGCTGAGAGAACACCCAGACAAACCCTCCTGGACAATGAGCTGGGAGTGAAGGGAGGGCAAAGACACCCCAAAGAATTTCCTCAGCCCAACCAGTGAGACAAGCAGCTACCAGCTTGCAGTGGCACAGAGGCACCTGGAAGCATCCCCTGGAACTGGAGCTTGCTGTACTGGAGCTGTACTGGGCTCCTCTCCCCACAGCAGAGCTTTTGGAGCTCCCAGCTCCTGCCTGGCTGCTGCAGTGCCATGGCACAGCCCTTGGCTGCTCTGGAGAGCTGTCAGCTGCAGCAACTGCAGGACAAACCCATCCAGGCTGCTGGAGCTGCCTGCAAGACTAAAGCAGGGATCACTGCCTTCTCCTCCTTGCTTGGCTCTCCTGGGCTGTGGGAGCCCTGGAGATAGACAGATAAATGACAAAGGCAAGGGGAAAACAAGGCAGAAGAAGAGGAAAACCCTCCAGACCGACCAACAAACCTTTGAAACCCACCTGGGCCATGTTCTGCTGCAGCTGGATCGAGGGGATCCTCCTGACACCCATCCTTCACATCTTGATCAACATCCATGGGGTCCCCCCTCAGGCTCCTTTTCCCCAGCTCCCTCAGCCTCTCCTCAGCAGGGAGATGCTCCCCTCCCTCCACCATCCCTGTGGCTCTGCACTGGGCTCTCTCCAGCAGCTCTGTGTCCTTCTGGAGCTGAGGAACCCACAACTGGCCACAAGATTCCAGCTGTGGTCTGGAATGGGCTCACAAGTGTTGCCCTTGGGAGGATGGAGGAGAGGACAACAGCAACACGAAGACATCAGGAGAACTTCTTCCTGGAAAGGGCCCTTGGAGCAGGCTGCCCAGGGAGGGGTTGGATCACCATCCCTGGCCATGTTTCAGAGCCGTGGAGCTCAGGGCCAGGGTTTAGTGGTGGCCATGGGACAGCTGGGTTCACGCTTGGACTCGATGTGCTGAAAGGTCTCTTCCAACCTGCATGATTCCATGACTCTACCACCTCCACACAAATACAGCCCCCCCCCCCAGCCTGGCAGCTCATTCTCACACGAGGAGGGCTGAGGGCACTGAAATCCCTCCTGTTGGACTCGCAGAAGCCCCAGAATTTCACACCAGAGCCATTTTCTTCTGCTGTCAGACCACATCTCAGCCTCTGGTGATGCCCTGGAGGTCACCCCATCCAGAGGAAAGACCTGGGTCAAGGGGCTTCAGAGCTCTGGAGCCATCAGAGATGGTTTAAGGCAAATGGTTGCCAAGGTCAGACCTGACACAAACCTGACAGCTGCAGCTCTTTGCTCTGGGAGCAGCCAGGACCTAACGACCACAACCTACCTCCGTACGAAGGTGGAACCCCGGGGCTACGTCAGCACTGCCTGCCTGAGGTTCTCCCCCAGCACCCATCAAGGCACCCTCCACGCACTGACAGAGCTGGAGCCACCTGCCAGAGGACCATCCCTGCAGAAACACAGCTGCTGGGGGGAGTGAAGGCTCCTGACAAGGTCCTCTCCTAATTCTACAGCCTGTCGTGGAGCAACGAGCCCGACAGGGAGCTGGCGGCGACAGCTACTCCCTTGTTGGGTTTGGATGCTCCCCGCTGCAAGGTGAGGTGATGGAGTCACCACCCTGGAGGGACTGTGCCAGGGGAGGGTTAGGTGGCCATCAGGAGAAGCCTCTTCCCTGCCAGAGTGGTTAGAGGTTGGAACAGGCTGCCCAGGGAGGGAGGCAGTCGCTGTCTCTCGAGAGGTTCAAACACAAGTCGATGCGACCCTGGGGAACTGGGTTGAGTGGGCAGGGTGGGGTGATGGTTGGACTGGGTGAACCTGGAGGTCTCTTCCAACCCAAGTGACTCTGTGATTCCATGATCTGCTGTTGGGTAGCTGAGGTTTGTGAGTTTTCACAGCATCCCAGTGTCTCAGGGTGGAAGCAACCCCCAGGATCACCCAGTCCAACCCATTAAGCTGGAGAACTCCAGTTTCAAGGAGCTGTCCCCCACCCTGTCAAGAGGGGCCATAAAACCATCCGAAGCTGAGGAATCCACCCCTTCCCTGGGAAGGACGTTCCAGTGTCTAATTGCTCTCATGGGGGAAAAATCTTCCTCTGGGGTCCAACTGGAGTCTCCCCAGGAGCAACTGGTGTCCATCAGCCCTTCCTCGTGTTTTCTATGGGAGTCCTTGTGAAAAGGAGTCTCCAGGTGGCCACCCTTTATATGCTGGTGCATGGTGGTCCCCCCCACCCCCAGCCTTCTCTTCTTGAGGCTGAAGCATAGACAAAGGACAGCAGCTAGAGGGAGGACTGTTGCTCAGCCCTGGTCCTGAGCTGGACTTCATCTTCAGGAAACCACAGAATCTCACTGGCTGGAAGAGACCTTTGAGGTCATCAAGTCCAACTATTAACCCAGCACTGCCAGGTCACCACTAACCTCACCCCACATCTCCACAACTTTGTGACCCCTCCAGGGACTCCAGCACTGCCCTGGGCAGCCTGTTCCAGTGTTTGATAACCCTTTGGGTGGCAAAACTCTTCCTAACACCCAGCCTAAACCACCCCTGGTGCAGCTGCAGCTATTTCCTCTGGTCCTACCTCTTGCCACCAAGGAGAAGATGCTGGGGTGCGTCTTGCCCTGCCCTGGGACGGGCTCTGCTGCTCTGTCTGCCTGTCCTCCTCACTCCTGATCAAGGCAAAGAGGAGGGATCCCTCCATAAACAACCTGGACCTGCCGCTGATCCTGCAGTGGAGCTGATTTTGGTGGATGAACCCTTGAGTACCCACCTCACTCAAGACCATCTCCTGGCCTCCCTGGGATGCGTTTCCACACCTGACACAGAGGCAGCAGGAGACATTCAGAGCACACCTTGGGAAAGCAGCTGAAAGGAACCTCTGCTTCTCGTTCTCCCAGCGAGCAGAGCCCAGCAAAGCCCAGCTCTGCCCAGAGCAACCCACTGGAGGTGCTCGGATGACTCACCTCCCTCTCCACTGCACAGCCCCTGGGGCTCCCATTAGCCAACAACAAGGACAAGCTGTTCCCGGCGGCCAGCGCCGCTTTCTCCCATCACCACGTTCAGACTAACACTGGGAACAGCATGATCTCTCTTTCCTCTCTCACGGAGTGATGGAGGCTGGAGAAGCCCCCTGAGCTCAGCCAGCCCAGAGCAGCACCTACCATCACCCCAGTGGCCACCCCAGGGCACTCAGGGCCACAGCCAGGCTGCCCTGCAGCACCTCCAGGGATGGGGACTCCACCACTGCCCTGGGCAGTCCAGTCCATGCTCTGAGCACCCTTTCCATGAGGAAGGGCTTCCTGACATCCAACCTGCTTGCACCCTGTGAGACCAAACTGAAGGGTTTGGAGCCTTCAGGGAGAAATTAACGTTGTGGGGTGTTTCCCCCCACCAATTGCTTTGAGCAACCCCTGACAGCTGAAGCCCTTATTTAAAGAACCAGGATCAACAAAGACACATCCACATGGGTTACTTGCACTACAAGGTCCTCTGTGCCCCACTTCCACCAGAGCAAAGGGGGTTTTCCACCAGGAGAACCCACAGTTCTATGAGTCACTCGCAGGAAACAAGCGGTCAGGACCTGAGCTGCCACATCCTACCACACAGGTGGAACCTCTCCACACCTCAGCATGCTGAGAGCACCTCAGGCTCACTTGCTGCTCTGTCATGACCTCAAGAGTCACCTCAAGCCACCACCATGCTGAGAGCACCTCAGGCTCACTTGCTGCTCTGTCATGACTTCAAGAGTCACCTCAAGCTGCCACCATGCTGAGAGCACCTCAGGCTCACTTGCTGCTCTGTCATGACTTCAAGAGTCACCTCAAGCTGCCACCACCACGCTGTGACCCCTCAGAGACCCTGGGGGCTCTCGAGGCCGCGCCGCACTCACCTGCTCGTGGTACTCGATGCCCATGCTCAGCGTGTTGATGAGGATGGCTATCATGATGCCCCGGTTGAAGTACTTGCTCTCCACGATCCTCTTCAGCTTGCTGCCAAAAGCCTTCCACAGGCGGGTCACCCTGTTCCTCTCCTTGGGTTTCTTCCTCCTCCTCCTCCTCCTGGCCCGTGGCTGCTGGAGCTGGTCCCGGCGGTCGCCGTGCCGCAGGTCCTGGGTGAACTCGTAGACGCCGTTGCTGTCGGAGTCGCAGCTCTCCGACTCGCTGCAGGCCAGCTCGGGGTCGTCCAGGAGGCTGGCGCAGAAGGGACACTCCTGGAGCTCGCAGGCCAGGGTGGCACCCGGGGGGCTGGGCAGGGGGCAGGCCACACTCAGCCCTGACAGCCGGCTGGGGGTTCGCCGCAGACCTGCCGGGGAGACGCACGTCGTGAGCCACCCACAGCCCCACGGGCGTCTGGTGGGGTGGGAAGGGACCTCTGGAGATCTTCTAGTCCAACCCCCCTGCTAGAGCAGGATCCCCCAGTGCAGATCCCACAGGAACAGTCCAGGTGGCTTTGAGATGGAGTCAGAGGAATGAGACTCCACAGCCTCTCCGGGCAGCCTGTTCCAGGGCTCTGCGACCTTCACCATGAGGAAGCTTTTCCTTGTGTTCAAACTGAACCTCCTGTGTTCCAGTCTGTGCCCAGGGCCCCTTGTCCTGTCTCTGGGCACCACCAAGAAGAGCCTGGTCCCATCCTCCTGGCACTCACCCTTTAGGTATTGCTGAGCATCAGTGAGACCCCCCCCCCAGTTTCCTCCTCTCTAGGCTGAAAAGTCCCAGCTCTCTGAGCCTCTCCTCACAAGGAAGATGCTTTAGCCCTCTGGCCATCCCAGTGGCTCTGCACTGGACTCTCTCCAGCAGCATCCAGAACTGGAGAGACCAGTTCTGGCTGCAGTGCTCCAGGTGTGGCCTCACCAGGGCAGGGCAGGGCAGAGTGGGAAGAAGGCTGGAGAGAGACAGTTCACGAAAGCCTGGAGTGACAGGATGAGGGGCAGTGGCCTCAAATCGGAGAAGAGGAGATTGAAATGGGCTGTTAGGAAGAAGGTCTTCAGCAGGAGAGCGACTGAGCTCCAGAACAGGCTGCCCAGGGATGTAGTTGAAGCCCCATCCCTGGGGATAGTCAAGGCTCTGGGCAACCTGATCTAGCTGAGGATGTCCCTGCTCCCTGCAAGGGGTCTGGGAGGTTGATGGTCCTCTGCACTCAGGATTTGGGGCCAAACCCACCCCCATCTGTGGCCACTGAGTCTGGCACCGAGCTGAGTCAAACACAGGCAGGGCTCCAGGCTTCAAAGGCTCAGAGCAGGGTCTGGGTGACACTGTGGGCTGAAGGCAGGGCAGGGAGAGCTGGAAAAGCCTGACACAGCCCACGAGGGGCCCCAGCTGGGGAGCACCAGTGTCACCAAGTCACTGGTCCATGAGAAGACCCCAAGACCTGAGGATTTAGAAGAGGCAAATGAATCCCTCATCTCCAGTCTGTGAGGAGCATGGCCACAGGTGTTTCTCAGAGGCATTTTGGTTGGGCTTGATCATCTTCTTCAAGTTGCTCACCAAGAGGGGTTTGACTTGGTCTAGGGGACCCTGCTGTGGCCAGGGGATTGGACTAGATGATCTTTCAAGGTCTCTTCCAATCCCTATTGATTCTATGAATGCTGGAGCTGGATGCCCAGGGAGGTAGTTGATGTCCCATCCCTGGAGATCGTCAAGGCTCTGGGCAATCTGATCTAGCTGAAGCTTCTCCTGCTCAGTGCCCCATCCCTGGAGATAGTCAAGGCTCTGGGCAACCTGATCTAGCTGAAGCTTCTCCTGGTCAGTGCCCCATTCCTGGAGATAGTCAAGGCTGCCCCTGCTCACTGCAGGGGGGTTGGACTAGATGCCCTTGGAGGTCCCTTCCAAGCCAGGCCAGTCTATATGATTCCAGGATGAGGAGAGCCCAGATGACCTTCAGGAGGTCCCCACCACGGTGTGATGCAGGGGAGCAGAGGTGGTGCTGCCCTCGCCAGATGGTCTTTGCTGCTATCAAAGTGTTAAACATTACATGAGCAACACTGGCGCCGCAGATGTCTTCAAAATAGCAGAGTCTCCCTGGCCGCCAGCTAAAATAACCTCCCAGCGTCGCAGGGCACGAGAACACGGAGGAACAGGCTGTACTTTGCGCCGCTCGACTCCACAACAAAAGCAGGGAGGAGGCTACTCCCTTCCCCACAGCCCTGTGGCTCCCAGCAGACACCAACCTGGCTTCCAGCTGGGGCTGGGAGCTGCTGCTGCCTCCCTGCTGCTCCCTCCCTGATGCTCTCCGCTGTCACCCGTGCGCTCTCCTTGCAGCAGACAAGGAGTCCCTCTGCTCGTTGGCTTGTAGGACAACAGCTCTTCACCTGCCCAAAGGGCCTGAGGTCAAGGAGGTTGAGGCTAGGAAGGTTGGGTGAGTCTCCTGAGCCCACCTCACTTTCCCCACCCAGCACAGGGTAGGGGCTTCACCTGGCTCTGCTGCTACGTTCAGACTGGGGTGGAAAAAGAGCAGCTGGGAGCGGTGCCTGGCAGATCTATACCTTCAGCAGCTGGTTTGTTTAGGACCTCAAGAACCTCCTGGAGGCTGGAAGACATATCCCTTGCCCCTGCTGCACAGAGAGGGTTGCGGTGCAGAAGTGAATCTGACTTAGTGGTCTTGGCAGGGTACGAGTGGGAAGCACTGGGAAGAGCTGGAAACTGCCACGTGCTGTCACTGGGTCTCCAGGTGGACCTGGCTGACTTCCTTCCCAGCCCCTGTGCTGCTCAGGGTGCCAGATCAGCTGCTGCTCCCCACCAAGAGCTGCAGCATCCACCCACCCCTTCCTCTAGACAGGACCACACTAGTGAAGGAGATAAAACACCATGAGAGGAGATCTGTTGAAAGCCTTTTGGCACCTGCTGGGCTGAAAGGCCTCTGTAAAAGAGCATCTTGCAAAAGATGAGTCCTTCAGGTTCCATCAAACTATAAGGACAAAATTCTTTATGCTGAGGGTCACAGAGCCCTGGCAGGGGCTGCCCAGGGGGCTTGTGGAGTCTCCTTCTCTGGAGACATTTCAAACCCACCTGGACTGTTACTATGCGACAGGATCTAGGGGATCCTGCTGTGTCAGGGTGATGGGACTGGATGATTTTTGGAGGTTCCTTCCAATCCCTAATGTCCTGTGATTCTGTGATCTAGGGCTTTCTCTTCCAGAAGAGGACCCCTAGCAGCAGATGGAAGCCCCAAGAAGCCTCCAACTGAGCTTGGACTGGATGATCTTTGGAGGTCCCTTCCAACCCCTAATGTCCTGTGATCTGGGGCTTTCTCTTCCAGAAGAAGATCCCCAGCAGCAGATGGAAGCCCCAAGGACCGCGCGCTGCCTGCCAAGCCACAGCCTCCTGCTCATGGCTCCTTCCTCAGCTCCAGCAGAGCTTTATCTCGCGGCGAACACGCATGTCCCCCACAACGAGCCCCGTGAAGTCAACGATGAAGCAGTGACTCACGCAGAGGCTCTGCTCAACGCCGCAGAAGGCTGCGGCTAACCTTGCCCTGCTCTGCCCTCCCGCTACGCGCCCGAGACGCCCACCCAAGGCAACCGCTCTAAACAACCCACTTCACCCTTTTCCACGGCCACCTCAGGCAAAACTCCTCCCCACAACGACGAGGCAGCCAACCTAGGGGGCAGGAACCTTGGGGTGACCCCCCCCCCAAGCCAGGCTGGGTCGTTCTCTCTCAGCACCAGCATCACCAGGGTAAATATTTGCGTCCCTGCTCACAAACAGTTTTGGAAAACACGGGGGATGACGAGTTGGACTTCAGAGACATGAAGAAAATAGAAGCTAGACCTTGTTTGTCTTTGACTCTTTGAAAGACTCTGTTTCTCAGCCTTGAGGACTGGAAATGTTTTGCAAAACAGAAACCTAAGGGCTGTGCGAGAGGATGGAGCCAGGCTCTGCTCAGCACCCAGCCTGCACCTTGTTTTATCCCGGGACTGCAGATGCAAGGGCAGGAGGGTCAAGTGCAGTTGTGGGGCCCTCAGGTCCAGAAGGACACAGAGCTGCTGGAGGGAGGCCAGCGCAGAGCCACAGGGGTGATGGAGGGAGGGGAGCATCTCCCTGCTGAGGAGAGGCTGAGGGAGCTGGGGCTCTGGAGCTGGGAACAAGGAGCCTGAGGGGTGACCCCATGGATGTTGATCAATATGGAAAGGGTGGGTGTGAGGAGGATGGAGCCAGGCTCTGCTCAGGGGCACCCGGTGACAGGACAAGGGGCAGTGGGTGTGAGCTGGAGCAGAGGAGGTTCCACATCAGTGTGAGCAGGACCTTGTTCCCAGTGAGGGTGCCAGAGCCCTGGCAGGGGCTGCTCAGGGGGGCTGTGGAGTCTCTCTCTCTGGAGATGTTTCAAACCCACGTAGCCATGTTCCTGTGCAACTGGATCTGGGGGATCCTGCTGTGTTGGGAGGATGGGACTGGATGTCCTGTTGAGGTCCCTCCCAATCCCTCACGTTCTGTGACCCTGTGACCTCTCAGCCTGTCCTAGTTCTGACGTCAGCGCTCAGCTCAAACATCGTTCCCACAACAGCCTCTGCCTTCAGCCCCCACCATGGCTCTCACTTCACCCCTCAGCAGTTTGCCCTTTGCCTGGTCTCCCTAAACACACAGGCCCACCACCTAGCTTGTCCTTACCATGTTCTCCTACCAGCTGCTGCAGCTTCCCGTAAGGATCCGTGCCCAGGTTTACAGGGCTGTTGACCACGGCCACCGGGGAGCCGCCGTTCTTCTTCCCCTTGGGCACTGGAACGGAACTGGCTTTGCTGGTGGGAGAAGGCATGATGGTGGGATAGTTCGTGCTGCCCTGGTTGGAGAGGCCAGCAGCCAGTTTGATGCTCGCCGGGGCGTTGGAAGACCTGCAGCTCACCTGCGGCCCCTCGACGTGACAGTCCGCGTGGTAGATGCTGTGCACGGACTCGGCGTCGGGAGGCGGAGCGGGGCTCTGCAGGTTGGGGGATGGAGAAGGAAGCATCAGCTGGCCTCCCGGCTTCATGACCTCGAGCTCCAGGTCGCAGATCTCCGGGTTGGAGCGGGGGCCGCGCGGGCTCCCGTTGCTGATGTGGTAGTGGTGGTGGTGGTGGTGATGGTGGTGGTGGATGAGGTGGTGAATGGAGGTGATGCGCTTCTTGCCTCGGTGGCTTTGCCCGTTCGTGGCGCTGTTGGGGTTCACCTTCTTCCGCCGTTTGCTCTGCCAGTTGCTGTAGAGACGGATCGCCCGCCGCTTCACCTTGCGGAAGATGTGGCAGATGTACTTGAGCAGCTCCTCGTAGCAGCTCCCCGGCTCCGAGAAGCTGGCGATCGTGCTGTCGTTGGAGAGGTAGCGGGCCCGCTGCTCCTGCATCAGCTGGTTCTCCCGCTGCTTCGTTTCGGAGAACTGTGTTGCTATCACAACCAGGCACAAGTTAATCATGAAGAAGGACCCAACCTGGAGAGAACACACGGGAAGGAATTAACGGCTTGGCAGGGGCTTCGTGTAGCCAAGCCCCGCTCTTCACCACCGCACACCGCTCTGGGCGGCTCGTGGAAAGCCAGCCCTTTCCAAACTCGCCAGCTCTCGGGGGCTGCTCACCAAATGTTGTGTCAACGTGAGCCTGAGCTGCTAAATTTGCTCCCAAGCCTTGTGAAACTGCCTTGGCAGCGGCAAAGCAAGCGGTGAGCAACCGCCTTCCCCACCTTCCACCTCTCGGCGGCGGCAACGTTCGCTGTTAATGGGTGTTGGGCACCCAACCCAACCGGCTGCCTCCACCCACCATGTCTGCGGTCTGCTTTGGGGCCAACCTGCATGGAAGGATGGCCTGAAGTCCAGTTGGTGTTGTACTGCCTCTTCCTCTGCCACTTTGGCCCCTCATTTGGAAGGGGGTAAGTAGATCCAAGGACCTACTCTTGGACCTCTCTTTTATCTACTCCGATTCCCAGCAGAGCATCAGCGTGAAGGGGACTGACGTCAAGAAGGAGCCGCTGTCTGCACGGCCACACCTCTGCGGTGGGCTCGGGGGGTGGATTTCATCTGGACCATTGTCTGGTGAATCCTCCGGGGAAGCCCTTGGGAGATGTTCTGCGGTGCTGCTCTCCAGCCTGTCCTACTGGCCTGGGTGCTGTTTGAGAAGCAGCAAGGTGCCATTTCCCAGCTCCAAGGGACTTGGAGATGGGTCACCTCCTGGTTTGCCGCAGGGATCCATACGCAGAGCAGAGCACAAACCTCTGCTACACATCACCCACTGCTAAAGGCTCCAGACCCACTGGTTTCCACAGGGGAGCCATCACTGGGAAGCTCTGCCACTGCTCTGATCTGTGCCTTTCCCACCGCCGGCAGGAGCCGTGGTGGTTTGACTTCCCAAGGCCCTCAAAACCACATTGGTGAGGACGGGGTTAGATATAAAGACCATCCAGCCACAAGAGCCCTTGGAAGTGCTTCTGTCCCATGTCCTGCCTGACAGCTACCCGGCACTTTTCCCTCCACTCTCCTCCTGCCTTCAGCATGGAACCTCTCCACAGCTGCAGACACCTGGACAAGGCTTTGCCCGTTGTTCCAACAAGACCAAGGACCTTGTCAACACGGAGCAGCAGCAAGGAGCCCAACATTCTGAAGGATCTTCACTAAAACAAGGTTCCCTCTGGCACATGGAGGACAAAAAGCTGCAGCTCTCCTCCACTTCTTGCTCAGGTTAGCACTTGGCCAGGGCACAACTGTTGGGACACATCAAGGTGCCCAGACCGAGACTCAGGAGAGTAAAGAGGGAGGGGAGACCATATGGCTGGGCAAGCTGTGACTGAGCATCACATGTGACACTCGAAGGGCCTGTGGTAGCCAATATTCTGCCCCCGTAGTCCTAATCATGCAGGAGGAAGGTCTCTCCCACTCTGAGTCTTAGCAGCTCCTTGTCTGTGAGGAGCCCAGGGAACAGCTTTACCCCCGAGGAGGAGGACCAGGAGCAGCCCACGGTTCATACTTACTATTATAAGCAATATAAAATATATAAAATTGTAAAAAGAATGTGCATCCATCACATAATACATGATGTCAACCCATCCTTCCAGGGTTATCACCTAGGGGAAGACAGAGAAAGGAAACGTGAGAACAAAGTCAACCCACAAGCGAGCAAACAGTAGCCTTCCGGCTCGTGCCCACGACTCGTTGCTCCACAGCGTCTTGCAGGATCCTTCCCACCCTGCTGGTGGCCAGCAGGATGGCCAGGAGGCAGCAACGGGCTCTGGTGGGCAAGAGGCAAACAGCATCCTGGGGTGCTGCTTAGTAGATCCAGAGAGGTTCTCCTCCCCCTCTCTGTCCTGCTGAGACCACATTGGGGATGTTGTGTCCAGCTGTGGGAACCTCAGGTCCAGGAGGACACAGAGCTGCTGGAGAGAGCCCAGTGCAGAGCCACAGGGGTGATGGAGGGAGGAGAAAGGCTGAGGAGAGGCTGAGGGAGCTGGGGCTCTGGAGCTGGGAAAAAGGAGCCTGAGGGGTGACCCCATGGGTGCTGGTCAAGATGTGAAGGGTGGGTGTGAGGAGGATGGAGCCAGGCTCTGCTCAGGGGCACCCAGTGACAGGACAAGGGGCAGCGGGTGTGAGCTGGAGCAGAGGAGGTTCCCCATCAGTGTGAGAAGGACCTTGTTCCCAGTGAGGGTGCCAGAGCCCTGCAGGGGCTGCCCAGGGGGGTTGTGGAGTCTCCTTCTCTGGAGATGTTTGAAACCCTGCTGGGCTGTTCCTGTGGGACTGGATGGGGAGGATCCTGCTGTGGCAGAGAGATTGGACTGGACGATCTTTCGAGACCCTTTCCAATCCCTAATGCTCTGGGATTCTGTGATTCTCTTCCCAGTTGGCTTGGGATGGCAGCAGTGGGTGACCAACGGACTGGCCTGAGGTTGCTGCAAGAATCTGGTCCAATTCAACCGATCAATCGTGGCCACAAAACATCCCAACAGCTGGTTCAGAGCCAGAGCAAAGCAATTCCAAGGAGGGAACTACCAACAGCAGAGCAAAAGCCTCTCTGAGCTGAGAAGGGGTTTTTTTCACCTTAGCCTCCCAGTTTTCAGATTCCACCCAGCAAACTCCCAAGCTCAGGTCCATTTTGCTCCTGCAGAAGCTCTGTCCTCGTGATCCCCCCCGGCTCAGCGCGGCCAGCGCGTCGCCAGCGTCAGAGGGAAGCACCGAGTGGAAGAGAGCAGCCCTAATTAAACGTGGAATTGATTTCACACCCGTGTTCTCCGTCTTCCTTCCACTGAAGGAGAAGCTGAGGATTTAATTAGCACCACACAGGCTGTGCCGAGCAGAGCCAACCCTGCCGTGTCATTTACACCTCTTATTTAGATAAAACACACCAGCCTCCTCGGGCTGTCTCGCTGCTGGTCCTAGAGCTGGGATTCCAGCACAAAGCTCCTGCCTGAGCTGACTGGAACCCACGAGCCCCACTTGCCGCCTGCCTCCGACTTCCACGGCACCGCTCCTGACCTGAGCCACGTTTGCAGCACAGAGAGCTGTGAGTGCACGTGCTGTGAGCAAGAGGAGGACCAAGCCTTGTCGGCGTGGAGGGTGGGATGCACGGGGAGGGCAGGCAAGCTGATCCGTGAGCTGTCGAGACAGAAGGGAACAGCTTCCTCCTCACTTCTAGAGCATCAGAGCAAAACACTTGCAGGGGAGCCAGAGGTGCATCTCTGGACTTTGCAGAGAATCATTCAGGTTGGAAAAGACCTCTGGGATCACAGAGTCCAACCATCAACCCTACTCTACAAGGTCACCCCTCAACCAGATCCCCCAGCACCACATCTCAGCCACTTTTAAACTCATCCAGGGATGGGGACACAACCGCCTCCCTGGGCAGCCCAGTCCCTGATCACTCTCTCCAGGAAGAATCTCTTCCTGATGGCCAGTCTGACCCTCCCCTGTTGGAGCTGGAAGCCCTTCCCTCTGCTTCTATCATTAATGACCTGTGAGAAGAGCCCAGCACCAGCATCTCCACAGTCTCCTTTCAGGTAGCTGTAGGGAGTGATGAGGTGTCCCCTCAGCCTCCTCTTCCTCAAACTCAACAGCCCCAACTCTCTCCATCTCTCCCCATCAGATGGATTCTCCAGGCCCTTCCCCAGCTCTGTTGCCCTCTTCCACCCTCACTCCAGCCCCTCGATGTCTCTCTTGGGCTGAGGTGCCCAAAACTGGACCCCAGCACTCAAGGTGCAGCTTCAGCAGTGCTGAGCCCAGGGGGACAGTCACCTCCCACTCCAGGGCCAAATGCTCTTCTGGTTTGGCTTTTTTTTTAACTGGAGGAGCTGGAAGAAGCTCCCAGACAGGAACCTTCGGTGTACGGCCACACCTGCAAGGGGCTGAGCATCGCTGAACGCACGGCCATAGGCTCACAGAATGTGTTGGGCTGGAAGGAATCTCCAAAGGGCATCTAATCCAACCGTCCTACACCAAGCAGGGCCAGCACTCCCCAGACCAGGTTGCCCAGAGCCTCAGCCAGCCTGACCCTGAATGGCTCCAGGGATGCAGCCTCCCCCACCTCTCTGAGCAGCCTGTTCCAGGGATCCCCCATCCTCAGATTCAACGACTTTTTCCTAACTTCTAATCAAACCTCCTCTGCTCTAACTCAAAACCCTTGTCTCTCATCCTACCCTTGTGAGCAGCCCCATCCAGCTTTCCTGTAGCCCCTTCAGGCACTGGAAGGGCACTAGAAGTCTCCCTGGAACCTTCTCTTCTCCTGACTGTCAGAGCATCTCACGCCAGCTCACAGGGGCTGGAGGAGCATCACTCCCTAGTCCTGATTCCTCTCACCCCAAAGCCAAACGTGATGTCTCCCCAGCAAGTTTTCAAACCCACTTCCCATGTTGAAGCTTAACGCCCACCAGGCTGCTGGTGAGGAGCAGCCAGCAGACTCAGCTCCACACGAAAACCGATCCAAATTCACTTGCCAAGGAGCCGGTGAAAATGGCCTTGGCAGCTGTTTTGCTCTGTCAGCATCAGCAGAGCCTTTGAGCTGCCACCTCTGATGATGTTCTGGCTGCAGCTGCACAAACTACACCCACCTCTCCTGCTCCTCGTGATGTGCGTCACAGAGCCCTAGAACCATCAAGGTTGGAAGAGACCTCCAAGATCATCCAGTCCAACCATCACCCCAACCCCACCACAGCCACTAAACCCTGTTTCCGAGGGCTAGATCCGCGTGATGTTTGAACCTCTCCACGGATGGTGTCTCTTCCTGTTCCAACCCCTGACCACTCTGTCAGGGAAGAGATTTCTCCTGATGTCCTGATGTTAGAAAAGATCTTCAAGATCATCAAGTCCAACCCTGAACCCAGCTGTCCCAAGCACCACTAAACCCCATCCCTGAGCTCCAGATCTCCACGACTGTGCAACACGGGCAGGGATGGTGATTCCACCCCCTCCCTGGGCAGCCTGTTCCAAGGGCTGAAGGCCCTTTCCAGGAAGAGTTTTCCTCATGTCCAACCTAAACTTCCCCTGGCACAACTTGAGGCCATTCCCTCTTGTCCTGGGCAGCCTGGGCAACTCTTTGGAGCAGAAATTGCTCCTCGGGGCCAACCTAAACCTCCCCTGGTACAACCTGATGTTGTTTTCTCTCATCCTGTCACTTCACAGAATCACAGAACATTAGGGATTGGAAGGGACCTCAAGAGATCCTCTAGTCCAAGCCCCCTAGGGATTGGAAAGGACTTCAAAAGTCCCATCCCCCAGCCACAGCAGGATCCCCGAGATCCAGTCACACAGGAACATGGCCAGGAGGGTTTTAAACATCTCCAGGGAAGGAGACTCCACAACCCCGCTGGGCAGCTCCTGCCAGGGCTCTGCCACCCTCACTGGGAAGAAGGTCCTTCTCACATTGAACCTCCTACATCCCTTGTTCCTTGGGAGAAGAGACTAACCCCCATCTCACTCCAACCCACAGATCTCCTCACTTTCTCCAAACTCATCCCACCCAGGATACACGTCCTTTGTGCAGCTCAAAGTCCTCTCCTCTTCCTTCCCCTCTCTTTGAATGGACATTTTGGGGTCAGGCTGCCACAGCAGCTTCCCCAGCCACTGGGGATGAAAAACAAGCCCAGTGTCTCCAAACACACTGGATGCATCTCCTCACCCAATTTGTGTTTGGCTGGCAACCCGCAAACAAAACGGATTCAGATGATGAAACACAGAGCCCTGTCTACAAAAGGAAGTTGCCCAAGGGCTGCTGTTGGGCTTCTGCAGGGTCCCACCTGGGAGGGAGCTGCTGAGACACGAGGTGAGGACCAAGCAGCAGCTACAGGGGGGTTTTTCTCTAGTGTTTTCAGCAAGAATCAATCAAGGCACCACAGTTCTCCTCTGGAGGGCTGAGACGCTCCTCCAGCTCACAGGATATTTAGGATGTAATTAGAATTTGCAGGATTTACTACTGGTTTATAGACCAAAGGGATGCAGGAGGGATGAAGAGACCTCTGGGCTTCCACCCTCCTGTTCTGACGTCCTTGTGGATTCGCTGTCTGGCTCATCACCCAGTGCAACTGCAGCAGCACAACCCCCAGCCACTACCCCATCTCCTCCAACACCCTGGTACCAAGCGTAAAAGATGCCCTGGTCATGGCACGGTGCCACAGAACCACAGAATCATCAAGGTTGGAAAAGCCCTTCAAGGTCATCAAGTCCAACTGTCCACCGTGCAGCCCCCAACGGCTACCCCATCNGTACCAAGCGTAAAAGATGCCCTGGTCATGGCACGGTGCCACAGAACCACAGAATCAACAAGGTTGGAAAAGCCCTTCAAGGTCATCAAGTCCAACTGTCCACCGTGCAGCCCCCAACGGCTACCCCATCACCTCAAACACCCTGGTATCAAGCGTAAAAGATGCCCTGGTCATGGCACAGTGCCACAGAACCACAGAATCAACAAGGTTGGAAAAGCCCTTCAAGATGATCCCTACAACCCTCAACCACTAACCCATCTCCTCGAACACCCTGGCTGCCTGGTTGTTGAACCCCTCCAGGAATGGTACCTCCACCCCCTCCCTGGGCAGCCTCTTCCAAGGCCTCCCCACTCTTACTGGGAAGCAGCTTTTCCTCAGATCCAAGCTGAACCCCCCTTCTGGCACAACCTGACCCCATTTCCTCTGTTCCTACTGCCAGTCCCTTGGGAGCAGAGGCCAACCACCACCTCACTCCAACCTCCCTTCAGGCAGCCATAGAGAGCAGTGAGGTCTCCCCTCAGCCTCCCCTTCTTCAGGCTGACCAACCCCATCTCCCTCATATGTTCCTCCCTTGGGGCACCCTGAAAGCAGCAGCACCTACTCCCCCCAAGCAGAAGTGACTTCCCTCCCCTTTTCAGTTCCCAGCCTGGTTAACCCAGAGGACTGCAGCTCCAACAGCTCAGCCCTCCAAGCTCTTGGTAGGTGCCTTCCAAGGACCTGGAGGACCTTTCTCACTCTTTCCAATCTCAGCAAATCCACCTGCAGTGATTAGATTCTGGTCCAGCCGTGGTTGTTGGCGGCCAGACACATTAAACAGCATCTCCAAAAGTACCAGTTCGACGCCTCCAACAAATGCAACCACCCAACTTGTTATCAGCAGAGATAAGGGGGTGAGAAACTTGTTTCCTAATTCAGCTCTGGCGAAGACACGTGGCACCAAACCGGGCAGACGCCGGGAAACAGCTGAAAGATTCAATTAAGATGACTGGCAGGGTTGTCCCAGAGGGTGCTGCTGGCTTTCAGCACAAGCTGCAGACCCAGCAGCAAAGGAGATGCTGCCCCTTCGCATGGAGAAGTGGGTTCTGCCTTCAGACTCCTGGGACCGGGCAGATGTCTGCCCTTTAACCCATCCAAGCCACCCATCATCTTGTGTGATGCTCAGTCTCACTCTCCTTACCTGCTGGTTCAGTTCTTTCCCTCTTCACATGGGATGAATCATTCATCATCACAGAACCATGAAGGTTGGAAGAGACCTCCAAGCTCATCCAGTCCAACCATCACCCCATCCCCATCCTGCCCACTCAACCCTGTACCTCAGGACCACAGCCACTCGGTGTTTGAACCCCTCCGGTGATGGCAACTCTCCCTCCTTCCCTGGGCAGCTTGTTCCAACTCTTGACCACTCTGTCAGGGAAGAGCTTTCTCCTGGTGGCCAACCTAACCCTTCCCTGGGGCAGCTTGAAGCCATTTGCTCTTGGTCCCATTACTGGCGACTTGGGAAGAACCAAACTGAACCAACCTGAATTGACACCCACGAGGACTGAGAACTAAATCCCCGAGTCTGTGTCTGCTTCTCTCTTCCATCACTGCAAGACTGAAGATCAAGCTCACCCAGGTGAATGTAAAGAGAGGTTTTGACTTCATTGATCTCTGGCTTGGACACTAATCAGGCAGTTGCCAGCCAGCTACTCCCTGATCACTACTAATAAGAGCAAGATGAGGGCAGACAATCAGATTTGAAGGGTTTGTTGGGTCTTCTCTAATCCTGACCCTCCCAGTGTAGCTCCACCACACTAATGTCACCGGTCGTAACAGCGATGCTCCTGTGATTTACAGCAGCCTCACCAGAGGCAGGAGCAGATCTTCCAGTCAAGGTCATCGGAATCAGTCTGAAACTCCAGAGTGAAAACTCACTGGGGAGATGTAGATCAAAGACGCTGGCAATTAACTCCGACCTCCTCATTGTTCCCAGGGAGACAAGAGGTTGAGGCTGGTTTTTTTGCCTAGGGTCACCTCAAAGGTCTCTACAGAACGATGTCTTCTATTATATGAAGACATTTTCATCATAAAAATTGGTGTCCTTGAGCTCTGCCAACATTTCTGCAAGCTCCTGGCTCTGATCCACTCAAGAGCAGGTTATTTTTGCTTCAGTGCCAGCTAAGGAAAAGACACCCCCCACCCCAAGGAAAAAGAGCCATCCAGGGAGAGGAAACCCAACCCCCAAATTCCAACCCGAACGACGTCGGTTCCTACAGCCAAAGGCTGAATTACTCTCTCTGGATCAGAGCCAGATGGGCTGCAGAAGTCAACCTTGAGGTGCTGCTACTCAATCGAGGGGAGTTTGCAGAGCGACTGTGAAGAGAAGCTGAGAAGACTGTAAGAGCAGAGCCTCAGCCTGGCCCCGAGGTGTGAGCTCTCTCACAGCAAGGCTTCACTCCCAGGGCTCCCTGTGCAAACACCATTTGCAGACACAGTGTCCCTGAGCCTGGTGACCAACCTCTGCAGCTCCATCTTGGAGCAGAAGCCCTAGAAGCATCTCTCCAGCAAACAAAAGATTCCTTGGTGGTGGGTGGTGGGTTTCAGAATTGCTGCTGCCTGCTCAGCTCAACGCCGACCAAAGCAGGAGATGATAAGAGAATCATTCAGGTTGGAAAAGACCTTTGGGATCACTGAATCCAGCCACAAACCCAACTGTCCCAGCCCACCGCTAAACCCTGTCCCTGGGCTCCAGATCTCCACGACTGTGAAACACACCCAGGTGTGGCGACTCAGCCCCCGCCCTGGGCAGCCTGTTCCAAGGGAAGACAACCCTTTCCAGGGAGAAGTTTTTCCTCATGGCCAACCTAAACTTGTTCTCATCTTCCCTCCAAGGATGTACAACCTCACCTTCTTGCATCTGTACTACCAGAAGGACGCAGTGGAGGAGAATCTCTTCATCTGCTCATTGCACCATGAAAACGGGGTGCACAGCCAGGGATGGCAACTCAACCCTCTCCCTGGGCAGCCTGTTCCGAGGCTTGATGGTTCTTTCCATGATGAAGTTTCCCCTAACATGCAGCCTAAACTTCCCCTGAGATCAAGACATAGAGAAACCCAGGCGTTTCCAAATCATTTGATGTTGGGTCATGGGCTGGACTTGATGACATCAAATGTCTCTTCCAGCCTCAACAATTCTGCTGATCTTCACTGATACCTTTAATTTGCACCCAGCTGCTTTTTCCTTTGGCCTAAACTGGGTTTTTGGGGACAAGATTGGGCAATATCTGCCTCCAAATCAATCAGATCACAGAACATTAGGGATTGGAAGGGACCTTGAAAGGTCATCCAGTCCTATCCCCCTGCCACAGCAGGATCCCCTAGATCCAGTGGTGCAGAAACATGGCCAGGTGGGTTTGAAACGTCTCCAGAGAAGGAGATTCCACAACCCCCCTGGGCAGCCCCTGCCAGGGCTCTGGCACCCTCACTGGGAACAAGGTCCTTCTCACACTGATGTGGAACCTCCTCTGCTCCAGCTCACACCCGCTGCCCCTTGTCCTGTCACTGGGTGCCCCTGAGCAGAGCCTGGCTCCATCCTCCTCACACCCACCCTTCCCACACTGATCAACGGTCACGGGGCCACCCCTGTGCCTCCTTTTCTCCCAGCTCCCTCAGCCTTTCCTCCACGTTGGAGCAACTCCCAGCACTGCCACGAGTATTTGATTTCACTTCCCTTTCACCTCCTCGTCTCCCGGCCGCGCCGCGAGGGTCTGTTTGTCATTTTTATGAACCTCCCCAAGATGAGCTCCAATGACGGATGTCGTGCCAGCGATTCATCACTCCGCTGGTCTCAGCGAAGGTCTAAGAGGCTTTCAGAAGTGATGCCTCACATGTCAATACCCTGCCCTCTGAGGGGTATTGATCTGGTGAGCGAGCACTGACCGCTGAGGAACCGATGAGCCCGCGAGCAGAGCTGCCCGGCAGCCCCTCCGCTCATCCTCTGGCAGCCGGCCGCGCCGTGTGAATTCCTTCCCTGCCGTGACACCCGCTGCTAAGTCATCTCCACGGCCAGGAGAGAGGGTTTTATTGCACTGAGTAATGTCCCCCTTCAGGAGGGTCTGGCTCACTCTCCAAAGTGACTTTAGCTGTGTCTTTATCAGGCAAAGCGAGTGCCTGGCGCTGGAAAGAGAACCAGCAGCACGCAAACTGGGCAAGCTGGGGGCTGTGACCTCTCCACTGACTTCCATGTGAGATGCTGGAAAGGAGCTCAGAGAGCATCTTGTTCCAACCCCCTGACCAGAGCAGGGTGCCCAGAGCCCCATCCAACCTGCCCTGGGACACTGCCAGGGATGGAGCAGCCACAGCCTCCCTGGGCAGCCTGTTCCAGGGTGTCAGCATCCTCCCAGGGAGGGACCTCTGCCTCAGACCTAACCTAAATCTCCCCTCTTTCAGCTCAAACCCATCCCTCTTGTCCTATCACCAGAGTCACTCATAAGAAGTCTCTCTCCAGCATTCCTGTAGCACCTTTAAAGTGCTGGAAGCTGCTCTAAGGTCTCCCTGGAGCCTTCTCCAAGCTGAATAGTCGCAACCCTCAGCCTGTCCTCACAGCAGAGGGGTTCTAGCCCTCAGATACTTCCTGTGACCTCCTCTGGACACTTCTAACAGGCCCATGTCCTCCCTGTGTTACAGAATCCCAGAACATCACAGAGTCACTCTGGTTGGAAAAGACCCCATGGGTCATCGAGTCCAACCATCTACCCGATCTTACATGTTCAACCCTAAATCAGACCCCTCAACAGCTCATCCAAAGGATCCTTAAACACACCTGGGGTGGCCACTCAACCACCTCCTTGGGAAGACCTTTCCACTGCCTGACTACCCTTTCTGTAAAAACATTCTTTCTAGTATCATGAAGGATTGGAAGGGACCTGGAAAGATCATCCAGTCCAATCCCCCTGACACAGCAGGATCCCCTAGATCCAGTCACACAGGAACATGGCCAGGGGGGTTTGAAACGTCTCCAGAGAAGGAGACTCCACAACCCCCCCTGGGCAGCCCCTGCCAGGGCTCTGGCACCCTCACTGGGAACAAGGTCCTTCTCACATGGATGTGGAACCTCCTCTGCTCCAGCTCACACCCACTGCCCCTTGTCCTGTCACTGGGTGCCCCTGAGCAGAGCCTGGCCCACATTTGCTCTCAAAGACCAGCCCCTCCAACTGCACCCTGGAAGGAGACACAGAGACACATCTTCCCTTGATGTCATGGGATGTTCTCTTCATCGCATCTTACTCCTGCTTAGCTGGTGGTTATCACTCCTTCAACTGTCCCTCAATAATTTTGCCAAGAGCATCAACTCCTGATGTAAAATGCTTCCACAGGTCCTGCTTCCCTGCAAGTCAGACAAGAAATCATCCAAGCAACAGCTCTGTGGGGTGTGAAGTAGCCTAAATCATCTCTTCTTTCACAGGCAATAGTGATGGAAGCAGAGGGAAGGGCTTCAAGCTCCAACAGGGGAGGGTTAGACTGGCCATCAGGAAGCAATTCTTCCTGGAGAGAGTGACCAGGCACTGGGATGGGCTGTCCAGGGTGGTGGTTGAATCCCCATCCCTGGATGAGTTTAGAAGTCACTTAGATGTGGTGTTGGAGGACCTGGTTTAGGGGTGACCTTGTAGAGTAGGGTTGCTGGTTGGACTCAATGATCCTGGAGGACTTTTCCAACCTGAATGATTCTGTGATTCTTCCCAACCTGTGGCTCTCACCAGCCATCCAACCCCCTCCTTTTCCTTGAGTGGGGTGCCTGCCGTCAGCCCTGGCCACTCCAAGCCCTGTGGCTAGCCAGGCCCCCGTGTTGTGGTTGCTCCATCACTAACTCCAATCCAGCTGGATGCCGGTGAGGTGGGTAATTCATCACCGGCAGCGTGACAGCGATACCTGTAATTACTGCTCTTATTGTCGTGGCTGGAGCTCATGTGCAATAAAGGGATCTTAATATCCTGCCAAACCTCTCAGTTCATTTCGGCTCCGTCTCCTCTCATTTATCCCATAATAAGCCAATTAGCTCCCGTAACTTGCCGCCGAACACGCCTTTGTAGCAAGCTCGTACACGACGTGGCCGGTTACACAACAAATGAGGGGAATCAGACACGAATCACTCGCAGGGTTACGTAAGGGATCGGCATCCTTCCCAACATCCAGGGATGCAGCCGTCGTCTTTGTCATCGCAGAATGGCTGGGGCTGGGAAAGCCCTCTGAGCTCAGCCCCTAACGTCACCCCAGGGCACCAAGGGCCACAGCCAGGCTGTCCTGCAGCACCTCCAGGGATGGGGACCCCACCACTGCCCTGGGCAGTCCAGGCTCTGAGCACCCTTTCCATGAGGAAGGGGCTTCCGAACATCCAACCTAACCCTTCCCTGGCAGCTTCAGGCTCTGCCCTCTCGTCCTGGTGCTGGGTGCCTGGGAGAAGAGCCCAATCTGGAGAAGGTCCCCCCTGAGTCTCCCCTTCTCCAGGCTAAACACCCCCAGCTCCCTCAGCCTCTCCCCATCAGCCTTTCCCTGAGTCTCCCCTTCTCCAGGCTAAACACCCCCAGCTCCCTCAGCCTCTTCCCATCAGCCTTTCCCTGCAGTCCCTTCCCCAGCCTCGTTGCTCAAACTCATGTTAAGATACTTCCCCCTCTGTCTGCACTAGGCTGGTTCTCCTGCCTGATGCCTCCAACTTACTCTTCTAGTTGGAAGCCCAACGATGCATCTCACTGCTTGGGGCATCCTGCTGCTGTGCACCAGGTGAACTGCAGGAGCTCAGGGTCACTGCCATGGATCTCTACCAAGAGCACTAGCCATGTCTTTCAGTAGCAGGGGGCACAAGGATGGAGCCCCTGTGCTATGGGGACAGATTGAGGGAAAGCTGCTCAGTCTGAAGGATAAAAAGCTCTAGGAGGACCTCATAGCAACTTCAGGGCCTGAAGGGGCTACAGGAGGGCTGGTGAGGGACTTTTTATGAGGGACTCTAGTGATAGGACAAGAGAAATGGTTTCAAGCTAAAAGAGAGAAGATTGAGATGAGATCTGAGGCAGAGATCACTCCCTGTGAGGGTGCTGCAGCCCTGGAGCAGGTTGCCCAGCAGGTAGGTGGTGGCTGCTCCATCCCTGGCAGTGCTCAAGACCAGGTTGGATGGGGCTCAGGTCCAGGAAGAGGTATCACAGGGGGCTGGGACTGGATGAGGTGTCTGATCTCCAACTCCCAGCTCAAGCCCTTTTATCACCCTGTTCTGCAGCAGAGACCTCCAGACTGCGCACACGGCACCAGACTGTGCCCTTGGAAACCCTCCGGCACCACTCGCAGCTGCTGCGCTCAGAATCTTCCTTCCAAACCTCACCTGTGGGGCTCCTTCCCCTTCCCACAGCTCTTAAACCATCCTAGACCTCCAGCTCACTGAATCAGGAGAGACACCCCACCCAGCCCAGCCCCGTCCTTGCCGCTGTGCCAACCGGAGCCCCGCCAGCCCTCGAGGTTGAGCCAACCCCTTGCCACTCGCAGAGGGCCACGTGCTCACGATTGGGATGACTGGAGCCATTTCATGCAGACACAGCAGACTGATCTCTAATTCCCAGGGAAGCTCCTGAGCTAGGAAACCCCTCTGTTCTCCTTGCTGCACCGCCTGACTCGGAGGCTTCGTCTAACTGCTGACCTGGTGCTACTCAGCTCCAACTACTAAACGTAACGAGAGCGCAACTCAACAGCTCCGTTTGCTGAACGTCCTCTGCTTACAGCTATCGAGCACCCAGCTCATTGAAGCCGTGATTTACTCCCTCCATACCTGGAGTTAAGTTGTTCTTGGCTCCTCAGAGCGAGTCCTTCCTTCTAAAAGGAGTCAGGATGTAAGAAGAGCTTTTGGCTGGGAAGGCTCTTTAGCCTAAGTGGCACTAAAACCCAACCATGGACCTCCTGGCAGCTGCCAGAATGATCTGTAGACACAATACCCAGCGTTGCCAGATGCTCTCTGCTCTGCCCAGCAGAATCAGGGGATCTGGTGTGTTTCTTCCCGGGCTCAGGCTGCACATTCCCACCCTCCAGCAGACCACACTAACCAGTACCACCCTGTAGTTCCAGAACCAAGCCCAAACAATGCCATGGAGCTCACTACAGCATTTCAGAGTGACACTGAGTCTTGCTGGAGGACTTCAAAACACCATTATCACCATTTCCTGAGACTGCAGCAATGAAGCCAGTCTCCAATTGTGGATAAACCCCCTGGGATTTATGCAGCTCAGACTTGCTAGAACTTGCCACCCTGCCTCGAGAAGACTTTTCCCTTCCTTCTTCTAAAGTGCTCTCAAAGAATTGCTCTTCTCTCCAAACACAACAGTTCTGCAGGTTATCACGGAATGACAGAACATTAGGGATTGGAAGGGACTTTGGGAGATCATCCAGTCCCATCCCCTGACACAGCAGGATCCCCTAGATCCAGAGTCGCACAAACAGCCCAGGAGGGTTTGAAATGTCTCCAGAGAGAGACATTTCAAAATGTCTCCCATATTGTTCAACATCCATGGGGTCACCCCTCAGGCTCCTTTTTCCCAGCTCCCTCAGCCTCTCCTCAGCAGGGAGATGCTGCCCTCCCTCCATCACCCCTGTGGCTCTGCCCTGGGCTCTCTCCAGCAGCTCTGTGTCCTCCTGGAGCTGAGGGGCCACAACTGGACACAACATCCCAGCTGTGGTCAGCAGGGCAGAGTAGATACAGAGGAGAACCTCTCTTGATTTGCTAACCACCCCACTTCTGATCCACCCCGGTATGCCATCGGCCTTCTCGACCACCAGGGCCCATTGCTGTCTGCTGGCCACCCTGCTGGCCACCAGGACCCTCCAGGTTCCTTTTCTCCTCCGCTCCTCTCCATGAATCTCACCCAGTTCATTTACTCAACCCGTCTGGATTTCCAGTTTCAAGCAGCTGCAACCAAATTCTTTTCCCCCTCAGAAGATTCACGAAGCCCTTCCCAAGTGAACGGTGCTAAAACCCCAGCCAAGAAGGAGCAAAGAGAAGAAGACCTTGAGGAGAATCCTACCTGAAAAATCGCGATCCAGGCATAGCCAATGTTATCAAAATTGATCGCCCCGTTGTGGGGGTTGACGTCCCCCGCCATGCAGACGTTGTAGTACTGGTTCCAGTTGATGCAGGCGTTCCTGCTGCTGAAGTCGGGGTTGTACAAACTTGGGGTGTAGGAGTCCATGCTCAAGGTGCACTCCACCTTGTACTCCTTCCTGGTTGGGATGTTGGAGCACTTCTGCATCCCGTTCTCACGGTGTGAGGAGCAGATGAAGGGGTTCTCCTCCGCTTCGTCCGTCCGGTAGTACGGGTGCAGGAAGGTGAGGTTGTACGTCCTGGAGGAGGAAGAGGGAGGACAATGAGAGCAAGTTTAGGTTGGCCATAAGGAGAAACCTCTCCCTGGAAAAGGTTGTCAGCCCTCAGACCAGGCTGCCAAGGGAGGGGGTTGGATCACCATCCATGGCCGTGTCTCACAGTCGCGGAGACCTGGAGCTCAGGGACAGGGTTTAGCAGTGGGTTGGGAGAGTTGGGCTCAGGGTTGGACTCAATGAGCTCGAAGATAATTTCCAACCCAAACCTGTGACTCCTCCTGTGGCTGGGTACCTCTGGTAAGAACAAACCCAGTTGTCAGCACCTTACTGAGGGCTTGGAGTGGCCTTTTCATGTTCTCCCTCTGCACCCGGAGGATAAGGACGTTGATGGTTTGGATTATCTCCATCTGAGGTAGCTGAGATCCCTGACTCCTGAACTGAAGGCTTCAGAACAAACAAAAGCACTGCAAAGCACCTAGAGCCAAGCGAAGCCTTGCAGCTCTCACCAAATGGCCACTTCCCCAAGCCACAGGGAGATCCTGAGGTCAAGGACAGGGTTTAGTGGTGGGGTTGGGACCGCTGGGTTAACAGCTCGACTTGATGGTCTTGAAGGTCTTCTCCAACCTAACCAAACCCATAGCGCCATGAAATGGTGCGTCCCTGATCCCAGCAGGTGCTGCTTTCTAGCCCGGGTTTGGGATTGTCATTTGCCCTTCAGGGCCATGAGTGATGGGACAGCAAACCACAGCTGGGACATCATCACCCCCTACCTTTGCCTACAAAGCCTTTCGCATCCTCTAAGGCACCAGTGACCCATCAGCTAAAGAGCAGCCTGAGCTTCCCAAGCAAACAGAGCAGCTGAAACAAGAGGATGCAGGAATTTACACCAGGGCAGGCCAGGGGCACCCCAAAACCCTGAGGAGTTCTTTTGCTTAAATCAGCTCTTCTGATGCTCAGAACATAGAACCCACCCATTCTGGAGGTGGTAACTGCAAGTGCTGGGACACTCTGGCCATCACAAGGACCAGGTATCACATCTCAGGTGAGTGTGCACTTACTTGAGAATCACAGAATCATTAGGGATTGGAAGGGACCTCGAAAGATCATCTAGTCCAATCCCCCTGCCACAGCAGGAGCACCTAGATCCAGTCCAGGTGGGTTTGAAACGTCTCCAGAGAAGGAGACTCCACAACCCCCCTGGGCAGCCCCTGCCAGGGCTCTGGCACCCTCACTGACTGCTGGAGAGAGGGAGAAGGTCCCCCCCCGAGTCTCCTCCAGGCTAAACACCCCCAGCTCCTTCAGCCTCACGTAGCAGTGGAGACCATCCTGGTGCTGCAGTGGGTTCCCCAGGGCTTGAAGAGGTGCCTGAGCTACCAGAGACCCCTGAAGCTCCACTCTGCTCCCCAAGGCTGCCCAGGGGGTGACACCTTTGTGCCCACCCTGAGCAGCAGAGACCCACTGTAGGTCGTTGCTTGCCAGCCCACTCCTGAAACAGCCCAGTGGCTGCCTGTTATCCCTTCAAAGGCTCCACTGAAAGAGCCCTCAATAAAGCAGCAGGATGCTGCGCTGCCACCCTGCAGCCTTCAAAGGAGGCAGGGCACCTCAAAGAAGCCCCCAGATTCCTCTCCAGATGAGCTGCCTTCAAGAATAGCTCCTTCACGTGAAGCAGCCGACTCCCACAGGGGGTTTAAAGGGACAGGGTGAAGGTGGGAAGGAGGAGGACAGCGGAAAAAAAATCAATGAATTAAATAAATCAAAGTCACTTCTTCCACCCGACGGCTGAAGCGAAGGCGAGTGGCCCAGAAAGCTGCTGGCGGCAACGTGTGAAGGGATCAGAACCCACCTAAAGCTCAAGTCTGAGCTCAGTTCCTCAGCAAAAGACTTGACTTGGCTCAGAAAAAACCCTTAATTCCAGAAAAGCTTTGGGGCTACGACCCTTCAAGATGCTCAGCACCACTGGGAAGCTGGGCTGGCTTCATCTGGGAGAGCCTGATGATCTGGGAGGTCTTTTCTAACCATCACGGTGCTATGGCACCAGCACCAAGGTGAACCCCACCATCACCTCAGGGCTTCACCTTGGGGGGGCCGTAAGGAAAATCTGAGCCAGGATCATCATCTGGTTCCATGTTAATATCAGAAGGACCTTCTTCCCAGTGAGGGAAGACAGAGCACCGAGACAGGCTGCCCAGGGGGGTTGTGGAGTCTCTTTCTCCGGAGACATTTCAAACCCACCTGGATGTGTTCCTGTGCAACTTGGTCTAGGGGATCCTGCTCTGGCAGGGGAATGGGATTGGATGATCTTTTGAGGTCCCTTCCAATCCCTGATGATTCTATGGTCTGATCATCTACTCAGTCCTGACCTGGGTCTATCCTCTGGCCCCCAGGTCCATCCTCTGGCCCCTCACAGCCTGCAGGAGGGCTGCTAATGATTGTTTTGGGTTGAGGACAACATGAAGCTTCAGTGGGATTTAGCCAAAACTAAATGGCCAGCATCTCATCCCTGTTTTCCTACAGAGACCTGTTCTGTTGACCAACCAAAAGCAGAGGTCACCTGCATCCTGAATCCCCTGGGGGAAGGTTTTCTGGCTGGTTTTTTCCTCCCTGGAAGGGGGTGGATGCCTCCAGCACTGATATCGAGCTCAGCACAGGGATGGGACATGAGGACACGGTGATGGATCTGCTCCAACTGCAGATTGATTGAGGCTGGGGAAGCCCGCTGAGCTCAGCCAGCCCAGCCCAGGACTTAACATCACCCACTGGCCACAAAATACTGGCCTAATGGTCTCACTAGGGCAGAGCAGAACCTCTCTCCATCTCCTAACCACCCCTGTGGCATCTACTGCAGGATGCCAGTGGCCTTCCTGGCCACCAGGGCTCATTACTGGCTCCTGGCCATCAGGACCCCCAGGTCCCTTTCTCCTCTGCTGCTCTCCAACAGGTCCCTGGGGCTGTTCTTGTCCAGATGCCCCACAAACCTCCTGCCCCTTCAGATCCAGCCTGACTCTGCCTTCCGTGACCAGGAGTGAGACCCTGAAGAGAAAACCCCGTGGCCCCCGTGATGCTGCTGGTGGCTACTACACCACAGGGTGCTCCACACCTGCTCCGCCAGCACGTCACCCGGGGTTCACCCACCAGCTTCCCTTTGCTCAGCACCAATCCAGTGCCTCAGAACCCTGGTCAACGAGATGAGAGGGACCCCCTGGAGCTCTGCCCACGCACGTTGCCCCCAACCCTTCGGATTTTGAACGGCAGCTCCCGGGGCTCCTCCGGGGGGGGGCAGAAGGTCCCGGTGACCCCCGTGGGCGCAGAGCATCGAGAGGCGAGAGCAGAGGGCTGCACACACGCAGAGCCATCGATTTCCTGCCTCCAGCATCTCGGGCAGGAGGAGGAAGAGCCGCCAGGGAAAGGCTCTGGGCACCACAGGGCTAATCAGGAGGAGGCACAAACAGGACCTGGGGGCAGAGCTGAGGGAGCCTGCAGACAGCAGGTGATTAGAGGCACAATTACAGGCTGAATCCTCTCTTACCAAGACGGGGTCGCTCTGATTAGTTGATCTTGGGCACTTCTTCACCTCCGAGCCAGCGACAGCGTCAGCAGGAGGTTTTCCTCAGCAGAGCTGCCTTTGCTGTGGCAGCAGCGCTGGGTTCTGAGCTCTGAGCTGCTGCGTTGTGGGGTGACCCCCTCCACTGCAGCTCTGCAGCAGCTGAGGTGAGAGCTGGGCACGAGCCAGTGGCACAGACAGAGCCTGAAACCAGCAGGCAAAGGCCAGAGCTGGCAGCAGGGTCCATTCAAACCCCCCGACATGGCAAGTGATGGCCCAAGACCCATCCAGAGAGAAGCCCAAGGAACCAGCAGCAAGGATACAACTGAAGAACAAATCAGCACTGAAAGCCAGAGGTGGAGCTTAAATAGGGCTGCTGGGTGATGGGCAGGGGGTGGGTCCCAGGTGAGAAGCTCATCAGGGCAATTAAGGCCTAATTAGCACCCTCAGCACCCAGCAGGGATGCTGGACCTCGAAGCTGCCTGCTCTAGAAGAACTGAACCTTACGTTGGCATCCAAAGAGCCAGTGATTGAATGTTCTGCTCGTCCCTGACGCCCATCATAGACTCAGAGCCCTGTAAAAACACCTTTAACACCTTTCACATCAAACTTCTTGTCTGAATTCACCCCCCAAGACATCTGTGAGTGTTTCAGCAGCATCTCCAGCATGCAGACCACCTAAACCCTGCCCTGCCAGGCTCTGTGGGGTGCTGGGGGACCTCCCAGACCCCTGTGGCTTGGGGAAGTGGCCATTTAGCGAGGGCAGCAACCTTAGAGTCACAGGATCACAGGACATTAGGGGTTGGAAGGGCTTGGAATTGATCTTCAAGCTCCTTGAGTCCAGCCATGAACCCAGCTGTCCAACCCTGAACCCAACTGTCCCAATCCACCACTAAACCCTGTCCCTGAGCTCCAGATCTCCACGGCTGTGGAACACATCCAGGGATGGTGATTCAACTCCCTCCCTGGGCAGCCTGTTCCAAGGGCTGACAGCTCTTTCCAGGAAGAAGTTTTCCTCAGGGCCAACCTGAACTTCCCCTGGTGCAGCTTGAGGCCGTTTCCTCTTGTCCTATCACTGCTGACTTGTGAGAGGAGACTGACCCCCAGGTCTCTCCACCCTCCTGCCAGGCAGTTGCAGACAGCAATAAGGTCTCCCCTCAGCCTCCTTCTCTCCAGACTAACCAGCCCCAGCTCCCTCAGCTGCTCCTCACGTGATTCATTCTCCAGATCCTCCTTAACCTTCTCTAGACCCACTCCAGCCCCTCAACATCCTTCATGTGTCCCAGACTGACCCCTGAGCATCAGGCTGACAACCTGGCTATGAGCTGCCACTGCAGGCTGCAGATCTGGCCCTGGCTGCACCCCAGCTGGACTCTAACCCTGCTGACTGCTGGGATGTCCCCCGAGAGGGCAAAAGGGAGCAACAACAGCAAAAGAAGTGGAGAGTCCTTTCCCCCTCCGCCTACCTTGCGACGTTCCTGTCTAGGAAACACCTGTTCCTGAGCAGCCCGGCCCAGAGCTGCACACCGACGATCCCAAAGATGAAGAAGACGAAGAAGCACAAGAGGAGGACGTTGCCTAACATAGGCAGAGTATCTAAGAGCAGGGTGACCAGTATTCGCATACCTGCGGGGAGAAGGAGGAGGCGGGTTAGAGGAGCCCAAGCTGCGCGATGCCCTCTCCCAGAGAAATGAACCTGTGAAGCCATGAAGCTGTTAAACTCTTTGCAAACCTCTCGAACATCTTTGAGGAGCCACAGACATGGCTCCCCTCAACAACACAGAGCCTTGTGAAGGGTGAGAGCTGTGGCTGCTCTCTGGGCATCTTCCATGGACAACTCAACTTCCGTGGGCAACTGTGATCCTGCTGTGGCAGGGAGATTGGACCAGATGACCTTCTGAGGTCCCTTCCAATGCCTAATGTTCTGTGATTTGGTGATTCTGTGAACTCCTCTTTCACGGACAACTCTTCATGAACAAATAACTTTCCATGGTGGACTCCTCTTCCATGTACAACTCAACTTCCATGTACAACTCAACTTCCATGGACAACTCAGCTTCCAGGGACAACCCAGCTTCCATGGAAAACCCCTCTTCCACGGACAGTTCCTCTTCCATGGACAACTTCTCTTCTATGGATAACTCCTCTTCCATGGACAAATAACCTTCCATGAAGAACCCCTCTTCCATGGACAAATAATCTTCCATGGACGACCCCTGTTCCATGGACAACTCAATGTCCATGGACAACTCATCTTCTGTGGAGGGCTCCTCTGCTTGCTGGCCACAGGACTCCTGAGCAGGGCCGCTGGCATACAGGGGCTGCCCTCTCTCATACAAGAGGGCACCTTCAAACTCCAGGAAAACAGGCAAAAACAGGAAATCACTACTTGCAGCTCAACAGGGGTGGAAGGCACCTCAGAGACATGGAGCAGCCACTGTTTCGCTAGCTGATAATTGATGAGAGAACTACTGAGAAGAGGAGGGGACCAAGACAAAGAGCAAATTAAAGACTAAAACCAGACCCCAAGTCCTGGCAGCCCAGCGCTGAGCAAACTCCATGGCACGCTGGAAATCCACGTGGCTACTGGAAAAGGCGACACGAAAACCCTTGGAGACAATTCATCCCACTAAAATTCCACTCTGGAAACACCTTTTCCTGCCTGGGTGGAGTTTTTCTCCCTCCACTTCCCCAGCAGGCTGCTGCTCTCCATCAACCATTGGCACAGAGAGCGGAGTCTGCGTCGTCACCGTCTCTCTTCCACCACGTTTCCATGCTGGCTTCTCCCCCAGCCAGCTGCCATCAAGCCAGGCCTGATGCCTCCTCTGTGACCCCGGTGATGAAGCCGGGCTGCAGGCTGGCATCCGTGGAGCCCAGAGATGGGTATTGGGAAGAGAAGGGTCTTGGCCAAGCCGGCACGTCCCTGGGCTACGGCAGGCAGCGCTAGCAGGATCCGGAGCCCCGTCGCGCTGCTTCGTCCACCTCCTTGTGATGCTCTGCCAGCGGAAGCACAAGCCGGCCAAGCAGAGCCGGAGCCGCCGTTACCTTGTCAGCACCGCACGAGCGGATGGGCTGCCCCGGCCAAGAAGTCTGCGCTAATAAATAATGAGGTGTGACTAATCCCCTCTGCATCCAGGGCAAGAGCCTGGCAAGGTCGCCGTGCCCACTTGTGCCTTGGCTCCGGCGCCGCTTCCCGCTGCTGGCGCCGGCAGCGGATGCCTCTCCGGAGGAGCCGCCGCAGTCCCGCTGCCCAGCCTCATGCCAGTCGCGCCAGCCGCTCTCCAAACGCGGTCCCCATGCCGCCCCGGCGCCGATGGCACCCCGTGGAGCAGGGACTGGCAGGCAGGCTGTGTGGGCATCCTGCTGGCCAGCATCTCTGCCATCCTCAGCGACCGCAGCGACGGTGCCAGCTGCGAGGACAAGGAGGGGAAAACCCAGAGCTGGAGGCAAATGGGACGTTGGAACTTTCCCAACACATGACCCCCCCAGGAGCACCCCCCACTGCACTGCCCTCCAGAGCTCCCGGCAGATCTATCTTTGGATGAGCAGAGAAGACTCAATTCCCACTGGAAAGCTGACGCTGGCCTTCTCTTCTTCTTTTCTTCCCCCCACTCTCACTAATAACGTCTCTCTTCTCCCAAAAATGGTTAAAATTGATCTCCTCGTGCCAGACAACTTTTCTCTCCACTCAGCTCCTCTTGGTAGGTTGGGCTGTTCAGCGGCACCGCTGTTGGGATTGAATCCATCTGTTCGCTCGGGGTGCTCCGGGCTCTCCGTCGGATGTCAGCTGTGCCCTGGGAAAACGAGCACGAGCATCGCAGAGCCACAGGACATCGGGGATCCAGAGGGACCTTCTCTGCTTCGTCTGTCCAGCGCTCCACAGGAAGAGGAGAGCAAAGCAACTGAGCTTTGCCAAAGCAGAGTTTAAGGCTGAACTGCTTGGGGTCTGGAAAAGCCAGAGCTCTCTGCACAGAGGGAGAGACAATCATGGAATCACAGAGCATCAGGGATTTGGAGCTCTGCATCCCAGAGCCACACAGAATCCCAGAACATCAGGGATTGGAAGGGACCTTGAAAGACCATCCAGTCCAGTCCCCCAACACAGCAGGATCCCCTAGATCCACTCACACAGGAACATGGCCAGGTGGGTTTGAAATGTCTCCAGAGAAGGAGACTCCACAACCTCCCTGGGCAGCCCCTGCCAGGGCTCTGCCACCCTCCCTGGGAACAAGGTCCTGCTCACACTGATGTGGAACCTCCTCTGCTCCAGCTCACACCTGCTGCCCCTTGTCCTGTCACTGGGTGCCCCTGAGCAGAGCCTGGCTCCATCCTCCTGACAACCACCCTTCACATCTTGATCAACACTCATGAGGTCACCCTTCAGGCTCCTTTTTCCCAGCTCCAGAGCCCCAGCTCCCTCAGCCTCTCCTCAGCAGGGAGATGCTCCCCTCCCTCCATCACCCCTGTGGCTCTGTGCTGGGCTCTCTCCAGCAGCTCTGGGTCCTCCTGGACCTGAGGACTCAGCCCTTCCTCCCTCAGCCTGAACCAAGGGTAGGGGTTTTGTTTGGTTCCCATTCTGTTTGACGCCTGGTTTCACCCACAGAGTAGAAAAACACAAACAAAGCAGTGAAACACATTTGAAAACAACAGCCCAGTGACCACTACTGAAAAAAGAAAACTCCAACCACCCCAAGGACAGTCCCTGCCAAATCTATAAATTGTGATTTTCCAGTCATTTTCAAGGAATAATTTCTAATAGAGATGATGTTTTTGTTGGCTGGGGCTCTCCTTTGTTTTTGTAGCAAACACAATAAAAATGAATTTAATCTCGTGGGTGAATTTATTGAGCCTGGAAGAGAAGAGCTAAGAGCACTGGCTGGGAGCCAGGGAAGCACCCAGGCATCACAGAACTGGAGGGTTGGAAGGGACCTCCAACGGGCACCCAGTCCACCCTCCCTACACCCAGCAGGGCCATCACACACCAGACCAGGTTGCCCAGAGCCTCATCCAGCCTGACCTTGAATGGCTCCAGGGATGGGGCCTCCACCCCATCTCTGGGCAGCCTGTTCCAGGGATCCCCCACCCTCAGATTCAACAACTTTCTCCTCCTGTCTAGCCTCACTGCCCTTTTCCAGCTTCAAACCCTGACCCCTCATCCTCTTGTTCCCTGTCCTTGGGAACAGCCTTCCCCAGCCTCCTGACAGCCCCTTTCAGGGCTTGGAAGGTCACTAGGAGGTCCCCTTGGAGCCTTCTGCTCTTCAGGCTGAAGAACCCCAACTGTCTCAGCTGGTCCTTGGATCATCCAATGCCATCCCCCTGCCACAGCAGGATCCCCTAGATCCAGTCCCACAGGAACAACCCAGGAGGGTTTGAAACGTCTCCAGAGAAGGAGACTCCACAACCCCCCTGGGCAGCCCCTTCCCCTTCCCTCACAACTTGCTGTTGTGCTTGTGAGTGGCTCCGAATCCCTGGTAACAAAACCCCATTAAGGGAAAACAAAGCTCCAGAGGGTCCTTTTCAGCCTCAAATATTTTTTCTTGACCTCAAATGATGTCACTGTCGCATTTACAGGCTTTTTCGAGAAGTATTTAAAGAGAAATCCTGAAGATTTTGAGCTCAGAGAGAAACTTCCAAGATGCCTGAGTGTAAACATCCATCTGTTCCTTTGCATCTTCATCTGAGGTACCGGAACCAACCTCCTTCCGGACGTGCCAGGACCAGGGGCGATTAAATGGAAGGAGGATGTGGATGAGGACCGGCAGGGCGGTGTCATTCAAACAGGATCTTAAATCAACTGGGACATCACAGAACCACTCAGCTTGGAAAAGACCCCAGGGATCGTAGACTCCAACCATCAACCCTACTCTACAAGGTCACCCCTAAACCAGATCCTCCAGCACCACATCTAAGTGACTTTTAAACACATCCAGGGATGGGGACTCAACCCCCACCCTGGGCAGCCCATCCCAGGGCCTGATCACTCTCTCCAGGAAGAATCTCTTCCTGAGGGTCAGTCTGACCCTCCCCTGTTGCAGCTTGAAGCCCTTCCCTCTGCTTCTATCACCAATGACCTGAGAGAAGACCCCAGCACCAGCATCTCTGCAGGGTCCTTTCAGATAGTTGTAGAGAGCGATGAGGTCTCCCCTCAGCCTCCTCTTCCTCAAACTCAACAGCCCCAACTCTCTCCATCTCTCCTCATCAGATGGATTCTCCAGGCTCTTCCCCAGCTCTGTTGCCCTCCTCTGTCCTCACTCCAGCTCCTCGCTGTCTCCCTTGTGCTGAGGTGCCCCAAACCAGTCCTCAAGGTGCAGCCTCCCCAGTGCTGAGTGCAGGGGGACAATCCCCTCCCTACTCCTGCTGGACTCACAGTTTCTACTCCTGGCCAGGAAGCCATTGGCCGCCTTGGCCATCTGGGCACCCTGCTGGCTCATGTTCAGCCACCTGCCAATGAGAACCCCCAGGTCCCTCTCTGCCAGACTGCTCCTCAGCCACCCTGCCCCAGCCTGGAGCTGCAGGGGCTGCTGTGACCAAACCACAACCACCAAAGTCGTGTGATTTTTGTTTCCCATGAACATTAGGGATGGGAAGGGACCTTGAGGGATCGTCCAGTCCAACCCCCTGCCACAGCAGGATCTCCTAGCCCCTGGTGTGTTTTCAAAACGAGCAGGTTTAGATGGAAGAGACTGAAAAGACCAGGAGAACTGCCCTGCAACTAGCCCCTTGCAAAGAACTGCTCAGCAGAGGGCTGATTCCACCAGGACGCTCTTTTCAGGTCTTGGGTTCATCTTTCAAGTCAGATTTGGAAGCCAAGCAGGTGAAGCCACTTGAAAAGGAGTTTGGGGGCCACTTGAACTCCCCATCGTGGCCAAACCCAATCTTGCTTCACACGGCACCAAACCCTTTGTGCTGTTTTACCAGCAAGGGAGGCTGCTGAGCTTCTCATCCCAACACAAAGGGATGGAAAAGCCCTTGGAGGAGCTGAGTGGGGACAATCAACCCATCCAGGGCAAGAAGATCCTTCCTAGAACCGACCTTTCCCCTCTCTTCATAGGGACTTTGTTGTTTGCTTTGCACTAAGAGAAGGGATTTGGTTTCCTCCAAGAGTTCACCCTGCAGAGCAGCCACCAAGTTTTAGCACCCCGGGTATGAAACCTACTCCATCACCCTTCACCAGCGCCTACTGCCGTCACAAACGGTCCCCAACCTGCTGTTGGGTGTTCAATCAATGAACTTGCTCACGCAGAGCAGACCGTAGGCTGCCACTGCAAGGCTGAGCACACAGGGAGCCAACGGAGGCGCCTTGAAGCCCCCCGTTTCCCTGGGAGGAAGAGCTGACCCCCAGCTGCAAGTGGCCCTGCAGCAGCTTCACTTACTTGGGACCCTGTTAATGGCTCGCAGCGGCCGAAGGACCCGGACGGTGCGGATCGCAGACAAGCTCACGTTGTGTCCGTCCAGGGAGTACTCCATCATGCTGCGGGGGGAAGGAGGGAGAGAGTTAGGATGGTGGATGGTCTCCTCTGCCCAGGGCACCAGCGATGGACCAGGAGGAAGCAGCCTCAACAGTGAAGGGCTGCAGCAAGAAGGGCAACGAAGCTGGTGAAGGGCCTGGAGTCTTTGTGGGGAGAGGCTGAGGGGACTGGTGCTGGTTAGTCTGGACAAAAGGGGGCTGAGGGGAGACCTTATTGCTGTCTGCAGCTACCAGAGAGCATGGAGAAGTGGAGGTCAGTGTCTTCTCCCTGTGCAACAGCGATAGGACAAGAGGAAACGACCTCAGGTTGCCCCACGGGAGGGTTAGGTTGGACACCGGGAGCAATCTCTTCCCTGACAGAGTGCCCAGGGGTTGGAACCAGCTGCCCAGAGGTTGGAACCAGCTGTGCCTGGAGGGGCTCCAAAACCAGGGTAGCTGTGGCCCTGGGCAGGGTGGGGTTGGGGTGGTGGTTGCACTGGGTGATCATGGAGGTCTCTTCCAACCCAGATGATTCTGTGCTCCAGGCAGGAGGAGCAGAGCCCCCAGCTGGGGCTGTCACTGCCTGTGTGCTTTGGGATCTCCAGCCCAGGGTCACCAAACCAGCAGCTCGGGATGCGCATCACGCCATCGGTGGGGGATGTGTGGGCTACTGCAAAGCCCACCCAGGAGCAGCAACGGTGCAGGGGTTGTCTGGCAACTCCTGGGAGGCTCAGCTCAGCTCAGCTCAGCAGAACTGGGCACAAAGAGCTGCTGGAGCAATGAAGGGGCAGTGGGGGAGCCCCAACAACGCACTCAGCATCCCCAGCCGCGCTCGCTCTCCTGCTCCCCATGCTCCCACTCGCAGCCTTCCTGGGAGGGTCACAGCTCAACTCCATGTTGCTCAGAGTCAAGAAGGCACTTGAGAAATTGACCCCCCACCACCAACACCCCAGGGCATCTTCAAGCCAGCTCATCTCTGCCCCCAACCTGGTGCCAACGAATGTGAAGAACAACCCAGCGGCAAACGACCGTGACAGGCGGTTTCCGTCGGAGCGGGGAACGCTTCCTCGGTCATGCTCCATCTCCATTTCACATCAACGCTCTCTCTCGCCGGCCGGCAGGGACATTAAGCCGAGCGGGCTTTGCTGGCTCGTCGCTGGCGCGGAGCGGCAACCGCACGGAGCGTTGTCTGTTAATGAGGTTCTGGCTAGTTAGCGGGGCTGTAATTACAACTGAGGAGGCTGACTGCAGGGGAGCCCTTGTAAATGTGTCACACGTCTCTCCTTGTCCAAACAACACGACAGCATCTACAGGAACCCCGCGAGCCAGCTGCTGGATCCCACCGAGCAGCAGCTTTTGCTGCCTTGGGTGGTTTTGAGGGAGGGGGGTTGTTTTTAAACCAACAAGATGTGGAAGGAAGGAGGCAAATAGGAGCTGAGCTGCTGCAGGCAGGTGCTTCAGCTAAGAGGGGCATTTGCAGCTCAAGTGTCCTGTAGCCAGGGGGGACCAAGATCGTCAGGTACTGGCAAGAAGCAACAGAGTCACAGAACATCAGGGATGGGAGGGGACCTTGAAAGATCATCCAGTCCCATCCCGTGACACAGCAGGGTCCCCTAGATCCAGTTGCATGAGAACGTGGCAAGGAGGGTTTGACATGTCTACAGAGAAGGCGACTTCACAACCCCTCTGGGCAGCCCCTTCCAGGGCTCTGGCACCCTCACTGGGAACAAGGTCCTTCTCACATTCATATGGAACCTCCTCTGTTCCAGCTCACGTCCATTGCCCCTTGTCCTATCATTAGATGACACTGAGAAGAGCCTGTTCAACACCAGTTGGGAGCTGGATGCCCAGTATGGAGCCCTCCTTTTCATATTGGTGTGGAACCTCCTACGTTCCAGCTCACACCTGCTACCCCTCGGTCCACATCACCCACCCAAGCCAACCTGAAACACTTGATAGATTCCAGACCGGACCTTCTACAGGCAGCGAGGACCTTTGAAACCCTCATGGAGAAATCACAGGTTCCATGGTCAAGGCCAGGCTGGGGGTTCTGTGGTCATGAACCAAGAATATCCTGGAAACACCCAAGAGAAACCTGGAAACTCGGGACATCCAGGGACTCTTGCTGGACTGGCACCCAGAAGGTGATTCCCTGGGTACTGAAAACAGGAGGCAGGAGTCTTCATGGGTCTCCTACCACGAGCAGCTTGCAGTCCTTCAGCTGTCAAGGCAGAGATGCCCAAAGCACGTTCTATGAGCCCACGTCATCTCCAGGGATTGGAGGAACCAGGAAGCCCTCTGGTTTCAGCTCTTGTGGACAACATGTCTGACGCTCGGGAGATGCTTTCAACTTGGCTGCTGGGCAGACTGGAAGGTCTGTAAGCTCTGAGGGCTTCCAGGGTGCATTTCTCAGGCAGCCACACATGAAAGGGCTTTCAGGGTGGAACGAACTTCAGACACAATCTGTTGCTAGAGGCAGGAGAGCTGTTTATGTTGTCGCTTCCCTGCTCAGCCTCCGCTCTCCTTTGGTCTCACTCGCTGGCAGCTTCTTTGAGGAGACTCGACGGGATGAACAAAGCGGGTGCCGCTGCCTGTCGCTTGTTCTCCTTCTTGTCAGGAGAAGCCTCAGGGTGGCCCACCACAGCCATCTGCTTGCTGGGGAGAACCAAATCTTGTGATTCCTGTGGTGTCCTCCCTGCTGAAGCCACCTCCAGCTTCAGGAGAGCCACTGGATGGAAGGGTGGTGGTGGGAGAGGTGAAGAACCCTAGTGTACAGTGGTTTCTTCTGGCTGTCCACTGGTGCAACCAGCCCAGTCCAGCTCCCAGACCGGCCTCTCTCCCAAGTGATGGGAGATAACGTCCCAGGTGAGGCTCAAACACACCACGATCATCTGGAGAAGGTCCAGGATCAGCAGGAGAAGGGGCTGTTCCTCTTCTCATCTCCAGCCTGAGGAATGCCAGACTGGCAGCAGGGTTTCAGAATCACAGAGCCTTAGGAATTGGAAGGAACCTGGAGAGATCATCCAGTCCCATCCCCCTGCCACAGCAGAATCCTCTAGATCCAGTCACACAGGAACATGGCCAGAGAGCAGGGCCATCTCCTACCAGAGCAGGTTACTCAGAGCCCCAGGTTTCAACCTGACCTGAGATGTGTCCAGGGATGATGGGGCTTCTACCATCTCTCTCTGGGGAACCACCTCTCTGGACAATCAAAGATTTGAGAGAGGTGACACATGGGCAAAAGGATTGCTATTGATTTGTTACTGACCCCGCCATCACGATGAAGAAGTCCAGGCGATTCCACGTATCTCCAAGGTAACACTTCTGCCCGAAGATCCCCAGGGCCACCATCTTGATGACCATCTCCACAGCAAAGAAAGCGAAAATGAAGTCGTCAAATGCCTGCAGAGCAGTAAAAGATGATCACAGTCAGTTGTGCTGCGCTCTCGTGTCTGTGGGCAGGGAGCTGGTCCCTCTGGGTGTCCCCAGGACAGACCCACACAAGGCCACAAAGTCACAAAACATTAGGGATGGGAAGGAACCTCGAAAGATCATCCAGTCCCATCCCCCCTGCCAGAGCAGGGTCCCCTAGATCCAGTCACACAGGAACATCTCCAGGTGGGTTTGAAATGTCTGTAGAGAAGGAGACTCCACAACCCCACTGGGGAGCCCCTGCCAGGGCTCTGTCACCCTCACGGGGAACAAGGTCCTTCTCACACTGATGTGGAACCTCCACTGGTCCAGCTCCCACCCACTGACCTTTGTCCTATCACTAGATGACACTGAGAAGAACCTATTCAACACCTCCAGTGGGAGCTGGATGCCCAGTATGGAGCCCTCTGACCTTATGAAATGTGTAGAGAAAGGATCTTGCTGGGGTAAGACCCAATCAGCTGGCCTGTGGGTCTCATCTAGGGTCATGGCAGCAGGTCTCAGAGGACAGGCTTTGCCTGAGGCTTATAGTAAACCCCACCCCTAAGGGAAGGGCTTCCATGGATGGATCCTGGAGAAAAGGGATCAAATGGGAGTCCCAGCTCTTAGGACCCTCCCTGCACCCCCAGCACCCCGATCCCAGCAAGCGGGCTGGTGCAGGACCCTTACCTCCAGGATGGTGCACCGCTCCGACTGGCACTCCACGTCCTCGCAGGGCTGGAACATGCCCAGGGTGACGCAGTTCAGGAGGATGACCAGCATGCTGACGTGCTCGAACCACGTAAGAGGAGGTGTTAAGGAGAGCACGGGCTTCAGTGGCCACTGGGAAGGGGTGGGGAGCAGAGACACCACACCCTGCACACTTCAAAAATCCTTCACTCCTTCAAGAACCCTTCGCTCCAACCAAAGAAGCACCAGCTTCAGGTGGAACTAGATGATCTTGAAGGTCCCTTCCCACCCAGACCATTCCATGATCTGCTAAGGTTTGAAGGTCTTGGTGACTGAGGAAAGAGCCTTAGGAAGGAGACTCCTGTCCTGAAGGTCCAGATGCCTTTTGCTTCCTACACAGCAGCAAAGCCAGAGAAGCTCAGCAAGGTGCTCAGCTGCACTTTCCACCACAAGAACCCCCTGGTCCATCCCCTTCTGCTCTTCCCGCTTGCCCATGGGCAGATGAAAGCTCCACTGCTCCTGTCCTCCTCCCAGAACAGCTTTCATCTCTGGCTCTCAGAGGGTTTGAGCAGTGAATGACCCACTAACACAACTGTTGGACCTGAAGCTACAGAAAGCAAGAAAGATGGACTCAGGCACCATCACCACTAGGAACCCGGCTGGTGCCTGGCTCTGTGCTCCAGCCAGTGAGCTTGGTCCCCTGGTTTCCATCTGGAGTAATGGGAATGGGTGTTGGGAAATGGTTCTCCCACTCCTCCTTGTTTCTAAGGAGCTACAGAATCCATTTGGAGCTCTACATCATGACCAAGGGTGAAGGTAAACCAGAGCCGTGCCGGTGGAGCCAGTTGTCAGGGCCAGGCTGGGACATGAGACCTGCAGTGAAGGAGGGAGGAGGAAAGTCCTGCTCAGAGCTCTCAGAGCTCAGATGCTTCCTGGGGATGCTGCAGCCTCCCTGACTTCCAAATCCTTCCTGATGGGTCCTGTCCCTGCTCCAGCCCTCCTTCTCCTCCTGTGCCTCAAAGGCACTAAGCTCCTGCCCTATTTATTTCCACATGAGATTAACAACAGTAATTGAAAGTGGGATTACCCCGAGAGCTCTGCCCTGATGGGACTAATCCCCCTCCCTCTGGTGCACTGAGACTCCAGACTACTTCAGTCAGTCCCCTTTTTCTTGTCCCCAGCTCCAGAGGAGCCCCAAGAGCTGTGATTTAACCCCTGAGCAGCCCAACACAGGGCTCAGCCCTCTGCAAACAGCAAAGTCATGGCTGGTGATAGATGTCCCACAGAACGGCCTCGGGGTGACCCTACACCCTTGCCACATGCCCTACCTGGCTTGTTTGCAGATGGAGGTCGAGGAAGATGGGGGGTGGTACCACCAGATGCACCCATACAGGGCTGCTACTCACACGTGGAGCTGGGACGGGACTGGGCTGGGATGCTCCTGGTCCTCCAGCAGTTGAGGCTGCGCCCCGCTAAGCCTGACTGTGCAGAGCTGGGGACTTGTGAGTAACCATGGCAACTGCTGCTCTCGGGGCCACCCAGCTGAACAGCAGCTTCACCACCAGGAGATTTGAAATGGAAAAGATACGAAAGGGAGATTGAAACAAACTGCTGGAAGCAGAGATAACTGTGAAAGATTTGCTGAGCAACCCGTCCTCTGCCCTAAACTGTAGGGTAGTGACATCTCCAAAGCATCTGGGCCAACCTCAGATCCCCCTGGTGCCCTCTGGGCGGGAGCTGAGGGGTGGTTGAGCCCCAGCAGAGCCCTGGGATGCTCCCAGCACCCAGCACTGTGCTGTCAGACCAGCTCTCCAGCAGCTCTTCATGGGGCTCCACTGAAATCACCTCCAGGGAAAGACCAGTGCCTTGAGGATGAAGAGCAGGATCTCTCTCAGCTTCATCTAAACCTTCCCCTCTCCAGCCCCAGCTCTCATTTATGGAGACATGGAATTCTTCACAGAAGGAGGCTGGGGAAGGCTGTTGCCAAGGGCAGGGAAGGACGGGACGAGGGGTCCTGGTCTGAAGCTGGAAAAGGGCAGAGTGAGGCTGGACGGTGGGGGATCCCTGGAACAGGCTGCCCAGAGAGAAGGTAGAGACCCCATCCCTGGAGCCATTCAAGGTCAGGCTGGCTGCGGCTGTGGGCAACCTGTTCTGGTGAGTGCTGGCCCTGCTTGGTTGAACTAGACGATCTTTGGAAGTCCCTTCCAACCCAACTCATTCTACAATTCCACACCCAGGCTGGAAAAGACCTTCAAGCTCATCCAGTCCCAACCGTGAACCCAACTGTCCCAACACCCAGCTGAACCCTGCCCCTAAGCTCCAGATCTCCACAACTTTTAAACACACCCAGAGATGGCAATTCCATGCCCATTTCCAAGTGTCCACACTGGAAAGAGGCAGGAAGCAGAAGCCTGAAGACCCAGCAACTGAAGAGCAGTGAGAGAAGATCATAGAGTCATAGAATCAGAATCATAGAATCATAGAGTCATTGAATCATTGAATCATAGAATCATTAGGGATTGGAAGGGACCTCAAAAGACCATCCAGCCCAATCCCCCTGCCACAGCAGGATCCCCTAGATCCAGTCCCACAGGAACACATCGTGGTGCCCCCTGTTCTCACATAATCCTATCATCTTTAAGCCAGTCAGGGGATTTTGGAGACTTAACCCATTATTTAAATGCTCAGATTTGGCAGCGCTGGGCTGATTCCCGCTATCGCATCCGTCCGCGCTCCACGCGACGGCGAGGAATCACACCAAGCGAGAAAAAAGCCAAGCTGCAGTTACGAGGAGAACATATGTTTATAGGAGAAGCAGCCAAGTGAAGTTTCAGTTTTTATAGCCTACGAGGTGACTAATGCACTAAATATACCCCCCTCACACACACACACACACACACGCATATTTATGTATCCACACACATCGGAGAGATCGGGATTGTCATAGAATTACAGAACCATTCAGCTTGGAAAAGACCTCCAGGATCATCGAGTCCAACCAGCAACCCCACTCTACAAGGTCACCCCTAAATCACATCCCCCAACACTACATCTCAGTGACTTTTAAACTCATCCAGGGATGGGGACTCAACCCCCACCCTGGGCAGCCCAGTCCAGTCCCTGACCACTCTCTCTGGGAACAATCTCCTCCTGATGGCCAGTCTGACCCTCCCCTGGTGGAGCTGGAAGCCCTTCCCTCTGCTTCTGTCACTAATGACCTGTGAGAAGAGCCCAGCACCAGCAGGGTCCTTTCAGATGGTTGTAGAGAGCGATGAGGTCTCCCCTCATCCTCCTCTTCCTCAAACTCAACAGCCCCAACTCTCTCCATCTCTCCTCATCACATGGATTCTCCAGGCCCTTCCCCAGCTTCGTTGCCCTCATCTGCCCTCACTCCAGCCCCTCAGACTGAGGTGTCCAACACTGGACCCGAGTCCTCAAGGTGCAGCCTCCCCAGTGCTGAGAACAAGGGGACATTTTCACAAGGTTCTTGGTGAGCTGGGTCTGTGCTGCTCATCAGAGGAGTGGGAAGCTGCTCTAGTGTAGAGTCACAAACTGGCTTGGGTTCGAAGGCACCTCAGAGCTCATCTCCTCCAACCCCCTGCCACGGGCAGCAGCACATCTCAGCCAGACTGGGGTGCTCAAAGCATCATCCAACCTGGCCTCCAGGAAGGGGGCAGCCACAGCCTCTCTGGGCAATTGATTCCAGATTCCAATCTCTCCACCCTGGCACTGAAGAACTTCTTCCCAAGATCTAGCCTGAACCTCTTCTCCTTCAGTTTCACATGATCTCCCCTTGTCCTATTGCTGGACCCCTTGGGAAAAGTCCCTCTGCAGCCTTCCTGGAGGTTCCCTGCAGGGACTGGATGGCAGCACTAAGGTCCTCTTGGAGTCTTCTCTTCCCTAGGCTGAACAACCCCAGCTCCCTCAGCCTGTCCACAGGTGCCTGGTTCAGGGGTGCTGCCTAATACCAGCCCCATGATTCTATGAGAATTAGATGAGATCTGAGGCAGAAGTCCCTCCCTGTGAGGGTGCTGAGACACTGGAACAGGCTGCCCAGGGAGGCTGTGGCTGCTCCATCCCTGGTGGTGTCCAAGGCCAGGTCGGACGGGGCTCTGAGCACCCTGCTCTTGTGAGAGGTGTTGCTGCCCATGGCAGGGGGTTGGCACCAGGTGAGCCCTGAGCCCCCTTCCAACTCAACGCAGCCTGTGATCCTGCACTGTAAACACTTCCCATCCCTTCATGCCACCAGGACCAAAATAGCTTGAGAAGCCTGCAGTACCCACCTCACCCTCAGCAGCTGAAACCAGTCCAAACTCAACGCTACTGGTAAAGGAAACTGGGCAGGGGGGGAGGGCGGAAATTAAATAAATAAGAAGAAAGAATAGAACTGGAAGAAAAATGAGTCAGAACAACATTCCCAAGAGGCAGCAGCGCTGGCACCGTTTTAAGGAACATTCTTATTTTTAAAGGAGTTGATTGATTAAAGCTATTTTTAGCGCCGGAGCCGCTCTGGATCTCTTGGGTTCCTTGGCTTTGGGATTGTAAAACAGAGCGAGGCGGCTGCGCCTCCGAAACGAGAGAGGAGTGTCGATACAGCCACCCCACGACAGCTCCACAGACACGTGGAGCAGGAGCGGTGTTTCAACTTGGAAGACACCGAGTTGGCACCTGGCTTTGGACGTGGGGCCGGCCGGGTGCAGAGGGTCCTGCTTTAAGGAAGAGAACCTGGACAGGCTGGAGAGCCGGCAGCAGGGAGACACTGAATGAGCTAGAACAAGGGCAGTGCAGAGCCTGGCAGCTGGGCAAGAACAGCCCCAGGGACCAGCACAGGGTGGAGACTCACCTGGTGGAGAGCAGTGGAGGAGAAAGGGACCTGGGGGTCCTGGTGGCCAGCAGGATGGCCAGGAGCCAGCTTCTCTGTTCCAGCATAGAATCAAAGAATCATTAGGGGTTGGAAGATCGAAAGATCATCTAATCCAATCCCCCTGCCACAGCAGGATCATCTAGACCAAGTCACACAGGAACATGTCCAGGTGGGTTTTAAACATCTCCACTGAAGGAGACTCCACAACCCCTCTGGGCATCCTGTTCCAGTGCTCTGCCACCCTCACAGGGAAGAAGGTCCTTTTCATATTTATATGGAACCTCCTATGTTCCATCTGACACCCATTGCCCCTCATCCTATCACTAGATGACACTGAGCAGAGACTTGGCTCCATCCTCCTGACACCCACCCTTCACATATTTATATTATCATATATTAATGAGGTCACCCCTCAGTCTCCTCCAAGCTCAAGAGACCCAGCTGTCTCAGCCTTTCCTAATAAGGGAGGTGCTCCTCTTCCTTCATCAACCTCATTGCTCTACGCTGGACAACCTCCAGCGGCTCTATGTCCTTCTTGAACTGAGGGGTCCAAAGGAGAACATTCTACCACCAAAGTTGACGATTTTGCCCCCAAAGGAGAAGGTTCTCCCCAAAGTTGAACATTTTCCACCCAAAGGAGAAGGTTCTCTCCAAAGCTGAGCATTTCCCACCCAAAGGAGAAGGTTCTCCCCAAAGTTGAGCATTTCCCACCCAAAGGAGAAGGTTCTCCCCGAAGCTGAGCATTTTCCCCCTCAAAGAAGAGCGTTTTCCCATGAAGGAGAGTGTTTCCCCCCGAACCAAGAGTGTTTCACGCTCCCTAAGTTCCCAGCCATCATCTCCCCATCAAGGAGACAAGCCCAGAAGGAATGTTTTGCCTGGTCCCCTCCGCCTGCGTGACTCACCCGATTAAAACACATCTAAGCCCCTATTGAAGCGGTGCTGTGCGAGGGTGAGCAATCAGAGCAGGTAATTGCTTGAGAGAGAGAGAGAGGGAGACACGGCTGCGTGGGTGAGACACAAGACGGGGCACGGGGGCACAAACCCGTAGCCGCGGTGCCCTCCTGACAACTCGGGGACGCAGTTCGGCTTCCCGAAGCGATGCTGCTGTGGTGAACCCCAGGTAGTGGGACTGGCTCCTAATTATCTCCCGAGGCTGCTTTGCTCAGTGCTGGGGTGATGCTGGAGGGGGTTGTGGGGAGAGGATGGGGGAGACGTGGCTCAGTGGTGGCGGGTCGGGAGCAAACATGGCTTTTCCCATTCACACCAGTAACCGGGTGGGTTGGGGATGGGGAGCAGCTTTCCTCAGCCCCCTCAGTGCTGAGGAGGAGCAGCTGTCACCCATAGAGGACCATTCAGACATCGAGGTCAGCGCCAAGCCACCAGTGCCAGCAGGTCAGTCCCCACCCTGTGCTGGTCCCTAGGGCTGTTCTTGCCCAGATGCCAGACTCCACACTGCCCTTGCTCTAGCTCATTCAGTGTCTCCCTGCCCAGCTCTCCAGCCTGTCCAGGTCCTGCTGAACAGCAGCCCAGCCTGCTGGTAATAACTCAAATAATATTACTACTACTACTACTACTAAATCTATGATACCCTGATCATAATAATTATTATATCACCATGAACATCAGAATGAGCTAAATAATAATTATAATAAGGAATACCCATAATTTCGAGGTCCCTTCCAGTCCCTAATGTTCTGTGAATAATTACATAATGATGAGGAATGCTAACAATTCCTTATTATTATTCCTTGATTTGACAATAATAATGATAATAATAGAAGAAACAAGGATTATTATTAATAATAAGCTAAATAATAACTATAAATGGTAATAAACTAAAACCCCACCACAGCAGCGGTGATGCTGGCAAAGCAAATGGTCTATGGGACAGGGTGTGACTTGGTCTAGGTCATCCTGCTGTGGCAGGGGGATTGGACTGGATGATCTTTCAAGGTCCCTTCCAATCCCTAATGTTCTGTGATTCATAGAATCATTCACGTTGGAAAAGACCCCTGGGATCATCAAGTCCAACCATCACCCCTACTCTACAAGGTCACCCCTAAAGCAGATCCCCCAGCACCACGTCTAAGTGACCTTTCAACACATCCAGGGATGGGGACTCAACCACCAGCGCAGCCCATCCCAGTGCCCGGCCACTCTCTCCATGATGGGCAAAGTGCTTCAGGGGTGAGGAACCCGCCCAGGGCTCCCCAGCACAGCAGCGCCCTGTCATCCCAGCAGCCGGAGCGGAACGGGATGAGTCACAGAGCAAACACCACGACGGGGCAGCAAACTACTCCGGCCACGCAAGAATCAATTCTGTTGGCACTGGGGCGGGAGGATCTGATAGGAAGGGAGGCAGCAAGCACCTGGGTTGCCTCCACTGCGTTGGCAGCTGAAGCGGCCATCGAGCTGGTCCACAAGCCCCAGTCTCATGGCTTGACTGGTGTTTGCCGGTCAATCGAAGGCAAGATGGGCTGTTTGGGGGTGGTTTTTCTCAGGGTATCAGCATCAACATCAGGAGCTGTCCTCCCCACCTGGCGTCGGTGATGCTGTGTCACACCCTCGGCCGCCAGTATCGATGCCGATGTGACGTCGGCGTCCGTGTAAATGTCACCGGGTAGTGGTAATGTCAGCGCGGCGGTCCCCAGGGTCAATGAACAGCAGCACCAAATGTCATCCGGGCGGAAAGCATCGAGCAGGCGGGAGATGCTAACGGGAAGGTGACAGCCAGGATGAGCCCAGGGCACAGAGGCTGTTCGGATGGGGAAGCTCATTCCAGAGCTACGGCTATCGCGCTGGGGTTCGGTCCTGCTCCCGCTCTGCACCGCTGCCATGGGAAGGGGCTCAGTCTCTGCCTCTGCACTTTATCTGGGCATAAAACCCACCTCAACCAGCGGCGGCCGATGGTGTCCAGGTGCCCCACTGCCTGCCCTGCCAGGCACCCTGGATGAAGACTTCTAATGGCTGGAATCATAGAATCGCAGAAACATTTTGGTTGGAAGAGATCTTGAAGATCATTAAGTCCAACCAGTAACCCAACCGTCCCAAGGCTGCTGCTACACCCTGTCCCTGAGCTCCCGATCTCCAGGACTTTTAAAGGCTCCTGGGGAACCTTATAGCAGCTCCCAGGACCTGAAGGGGCTACAGGGAAGATGGAGAAGGACTTCTTGTGAGAGGATCTAGTGGTAGGACAAGGAGGGTGGAATTAGGCTACAAGAGGAGAGATTGAGATGAGATCTGAGGCAGAAGTCCTTCCCTGTGGGGGTGCCGAGACCCCGGAACAGGCTGCCCAGGGAGGCCGTGGCTGCTCCATCCCTGGCAGTCCCCAAGGCCAGGCTGGCTGGGGCTGTGGGCTGCCTGGTCTGGTGAGAGGTGCCGCTGCCCCTGGCAGGGGGGTTGGCACTGGATGGTCCCCGAGGTCCCTTCCAACCTAAACCAGTCTGTGATTCTAATACAAACCGCAGTCCTGAGCAGAAGGGGTTTTGATGCCTCCCATCACTTCCCACTCACCACCTCCTGGGTACCCAGCAGACAGCCCCTGCTACCACACAGAGCGTCAGGAGCGACCGTGCTGACCCTGGAAGCCCCCGAGGTTTGCCCCAAGACAACCCCGGCGCTCACTCTGCTCTGCCAGGCCAGCGGCAGATTTTAATTCAGCTGAAAGGCCCAGAGCTCCCGAAGAGCCGCGGCCGGGCTCTGATGATGGATTTGCATAGGCAGCCCCATCCATCACAGGCAGATCACACCCCCCTCTCTCCCCACCACAACGTGATGGATCGACCTGCTCTGGTAAAAGAGAGTTTGACGGCGAGAAGAGCGGGGAAGGGGTTTTCTCTACTATTTCTGCTCCTTTTTTCCCCTCCCCTGGGAGGGATAAAGGGAACAACCCAAATGAAGTCCCCAGTCAAACCCTTCGTGTCAGACTGGGATCCACAGCACGTTCCTCTTGTGAACAGAGGCAGTTACTTCTCAGGATAATTTAGTCAGCCCTGTTTTGGGGGGCAGCTTAGACTGACATTTCAATGAGGCCCCCAAAATAGAGACATGGAACAAAAAATTAAGGAAATGGCCCCTTAAAATAAGGAAAAGTCACAAAAAAGTAGGGAAAAGGCATCCAAAAAAATAGGGAAATGGTCCCCAAAATAGGGAAATGGTCCCCAAAATAGGGAAATGGCCCCCAAAATAGGGAAAAAGGCACCAAAAAAGAGGGAAATGGCCCCCAAAATAGGGAAATGGCCCCCAAAATAGGGAAAAGGCACCAAAAAATAGGGAAATGGCCCCCAAAATAGGGAAAAGGCACCAAAAAAGAGGGAAATGGCCCCCAAAATAGGGAAATGGCCCCCAAAATAGGGAAAAGGCACCCAAAAATAGGGAACTGGCCCCCAAAATAGGGAAATGGTCCCTCACAATAGGGAAAAGTCACCAAAAATTAAGGAAATGACCCCCCAAAAGAGAGAAATGGACCAAAAAATAGGGAGCCTCAAGCAATCTCTGTGTGTCCTGTCCTCCAGGAGACCCAGCCAGCAACTGGAATCCCACAGTGGGGACTACAGGACTGTGGCAAAGGGATGCCCAGTGCCTCTGGGATGAGGATGCTGCAATAGGAGATGGCAAAGGTCGCTGAAGGTGACGTTTGCAGCCACCTGCCACCAGCTGTGGCCCTACCAGCTGTCCCAGCCGACCCCACCAGCTCAGCAAAGGCTCCTGCCAGGCAGGAAAACCCCTGCAGAGGCTCTGCTCTCTGTTACTTCTGCCTCCAGCTGGAACGTGACCAAAACAAGCAAACAGAGGAGCTCAAGATGCAGCTGACAGGGAAAACAAAAGCAAAGAAGGAGCTTTTGATCTGAGGGACTGCTGAGCCCTCTTCATGGCCACACAAGGCTCCCACGTGCAGCCTCCAACCCGGACCTCCGCCACCCGCTCGTCCAGCTTTCCCTCCAGTCCCTTCTCCATCCTCACTGGACCTGCTCCATCAAGCTCAACCGTTTACCCTACAACCACTAACTCATCTCCTCAGACACCCTGTCTAGATGAGATCCCATCTGAAAGCAGCGAGCAAAAAGTGACTCCTACATCTCCCCCCGTGGCTGCACAACCCCCTACTGCAGCTCTGATCCTTCCCTGTCATTGGTACCAGTGGACTGGGGAGCTCTTGTAGGGGTGTTGCTGGAGCTGGGCTTTGCCCTCCAGCTTTACCCTGCAATCCCCAAATGTCTGTGATGGCTGGAGGGCAGCTGGTGCACGTGGAGCTCGATCAGTGCATAAATCACCCAGCTCCTTCTAGCACAGAATCACAGACCATTAGGGAGTGGAAGGGACCTTCAGAGAGCATCCAGTCCAGTCCCCCTGCCACAGCAGGATCCCCTAGATCCAGTCGCACAGGAACATGGCCAGGTGGGTTTCATCCTCTAGCTCTAAAGGAGATGGAGAGGTGGACTTGGAGCCAGGCTCTTCTCAGTGTCATCTAGTGATAGCACTGGGTGTGAGCTGGAGAAGTGGAGGTTCCACATCAATATGAGAATGACCTTGTTCCCAGTGAGGGTGTCAGAGCCCTGGCAGGGGCTGCCCAGGGGGGTTGTGGAGTCTCCTTCTCTGGAGACGTTTCAAACCCTCCTGGCCATGTTCCTGTGTGACTGGATTTGGCGGATCCTGCTGTGTCAGGGGGATGGGACTGGATGATCTTGGGTTGTAGTCTCCTTCTCTGGAGACGTTTCAAAGCCACCTGGACTGTTCCTGTGTGACTGAATGTAGGGGATCCAGCTGTGTCAGGGCGATGGGACTGGATGATCTTTCAAGGTCCATTCCACTTCCTAATTGTGACTCTGTGACTAATCACAGCAGCCTCAAACGTGGGACTTGTGCTGCATCGCCCAACAAACCCTTGGAAAACACTGAACCACAGATCTGATGGGCAAAGCCTTGAAGGTCCATCCCGGAGAGACACCCTGACACCGTGCAGCCGCTCCGCCGACACGCGGCTCCCCGGTGGCACTGAGCCCTGTGGAGGAGGTGACACCACTAGGAGCCCTAGAGCAGCACTTGCTCTCATTTTGCTCTGGGTATTTTGTGTTGGGGGTTTCCTTCCCCTCCTTCTCCTTCTCTCCGCGGTGAATAATGAGGAGGAAAATGTGAAAGAAAGCAGGATGACAGTCAATTAGCGCCGATGTGATTAACCACCCGAGAGCAGCCCCTGCTCAAAGCAACACTTGATCCTCCTGTTAAACGAAACCAGTCCTCTGGATCCCTCGATGGACGTTCAAGCAGGAAGACAAAGTGGCTGCTGATTGATTCCCTTGTTTTCTTACATAATTGCTGCTTCCTAAACGCGAACGACTCTGCGACTGCCAGCAGGACGTGCGCACGAGGCTGGCTCGTGGACGTGCGAACGGGCATCGCTCGCGCTGGCGGAGGTGTTGGGATGACTCCAATCCCCCTGACACAGCAGCATCCCCTACATC